>OZ025272.1:17372092-17645421 GCA_964019165.1 Mastigias papua | reverse complement strand
CCCTAACCCTAACCCTAACCCTAACCCTAACCCTAACCCTAACCCTAACCCTAACCCTAACCCTAACCCTAACCAAACCCTAACCCTAACCCCTAACCCTAACCCTAACCCTCACCCTAACCCTAACCCTAACCCTAACCCTAACCCTAACCCTAACCCTAACCCTAACCCTAACCCTAACCCTAACCCTAACCCTAACCCTAACCCTAACCCTAACCCTAACCCTAACCCTAACCCTAACCCTAACCCTAACCCTAACCCTAACCCTAACCCTAACCCTAACCCTAACCCTAACCCTAACCCTAACCCTAACCCTAACCCTAACCCTAACCCTAACCCTAACCCTAACCCTAACCCTAACCCTAACCCTAACCCTAACCCTAACCCTAACCCTAACCCTAACCCTAACCCTAACCCTAACCCTAACCCTAACCCTAACCCTAACCCTAACCCTAACCCTAACCCTAACCCTAACCCTAACCCTAACCCTAACCCTAACCCTAACCCTAACCCTAACCCTAACCCTAACCCTAACCCTAACCCTAACCCTAACCCTAACCCTAACCCTAACCCTAACCCTAACCCTAACCCTAACCCTAACCCTAACCCTAACCCTAACCCTAACCCTAACCCTAACCCTAACCCTAACCCTAACCCTAACCCTAACCCTAACCCTAACCCTAACCCTAACCCTAACCCTAACCCTAACCCTAACCCTAACCCTAACCCTAACCCTAACCCTAACCCTAACCCTAACCCTAACCCTAACCCTAACCCTAACCCTAACCCTAACCCTAACCCTAACCCTAACCCTAACCCTAACCCTAACCCTAACCCTAACCCTAACCCTAACCCTAACCCTAACCCTAACCCTAACCCTAACCCTAACCCTAACCCTAACCCTAACCCTAACCCTAACCCTAACCCTAACCCTAACCCTAACCCTAACCCTAACCCTAACCCTAACCCTAACCCTAACCCTAACCCTAACCCTAACCCTAACCCTAACCCTAACCCTAACCCTAACCCTAACCCTAACCCTAACCCTAACCCTAACCCTAACCCTAACCCTAACCCTAACCCTAACCCTAACCCTAACCCTAACCCTAACCCTAACCCTAACCCTAACCCTAACCCTAACCCTAACCCTAACCCTAACCCTAACCCTAACCCTAACCCTAACCCTAACCCTAACCCTAACCCTAACCCTAACCCTAACCCTAACCCTAACCCTAACCCTAACCCTAACCCTAACCCTAACCCTAACCCTAACCCTAACCCTAACCCTAACCCTAACCCTAACCCTAACCCTAACCCTAACCCTAACCCTAACCCTAACCCTAACCCTAACCCTAACCCTAACCCTAACCCTAACCCTAACCCTAACCCTAACCCTAACCCTAACCCTAACCCTAACCCTAACCCTAACCCTAACCCTAACCCTAACCCTAACCCTAACCCTAACCCTAACCCTAACCCTAACCCTAACCCTAACCCTAACCCTAACCCTAACCCTAACCCTAACCCTAACCCTAACCCTAACCCTAACCCTAACCCTAACCCTAACCCTAACCCTAACCCTAACCCTAACCCTAACCCTAACCCTAACCCTAACCCTAACCCTAACCCTAACCCTAACCCTAACCCTAACCCTAACCCTAACCCTAACCCTAACCCTAACCCTAACCCTAACCCTAACCCTAACCCTAACCCTAACCCTAACCCTAACCCTAACCCTAACCCTAACCCTAACCCTAACCCTAACCCTAACCCTAACCCTAACCCTAACCCTAACCCTAACCCTAACCCTAACCCTAACCCTAACCCTAACCCTAACCCTAACCCTAACCCTAACCCTAACCCTAACCCTAACCCTAACCCTAACCCTAACCCTAACCCTAACCCTAACCCTAACCCTAACCCTAACCCTAACCCTAACCCTAACCCTAACCCTAACCCTAACCCTAACCCTAACCCTAACCCTAACCCTAACCCTAACCCTAACCCTAACCCTAACCCTAACCCTAACCCTAACCCTAACCCTAACCCTAACCCTAACCCTAACCCTAACCCTAACCCTAACCCTAACCCTAACCCTAACCCTAACCCTAACCCTAACCCTAACCCTAACCCTAACCCTAACCCTAACCCTAACCCTAACCCTAACCCTAACCCTAACCCTAACCCTAACCCTAACCCTAACCCTAACCCTAACCCTAACCCTAACCCTAACCCTAACCCTAACCCTAACCCTAACCCTAACCCTAACCCTAACCCTAACCCTAACCCTAACCCTAACCCTAACCCTAACCCTAACCCTAACCCTAACCCTAACCCTAACCCTAACCCTAACCCTAACCCTAACCCTAACCCTAACCCTAACCCTAACCCTAACCCTAACCCTAACCCTAACCCTAACCCTAACCCTAACCCTAACCCTAACCCTAACCCTAACCCTAACCCTAACCCTAACCCTAACCCTAACCCTAACCCTAACCCTAACCCTAACCCTAACCCTAACCCTAACCCTAACCCTAACCCTAACCCTAACCCTAACCCTAACCCTAACCCTAACCCTAACCCTAACCCTAACCCTAACCCTAACCCTAACCCTAACCCTAACCCTAACCCTAACCCTAACCCTAACCCTAACCCTAACCCTAACCCTAACCCTAACCCTAACCCTAACCCTAACCCTAACCCTAACCCTAACCCTAACCCTAACCCTAACCCTAACCCTAACCCTAACCCTAACCCTAACCCTAACCCTAACCCTAACCCTAACCCTAACCCTAACCCTAACCCTAACCCTAACCCTAACCCTAACCCTAACCCTAACCCTAACCCTAACCCTAACCCTAACCCTAACCCTAACCCTAACCCTAACCCTAACCCTAACCCTAACCCTAACCCTAACCCTAACCCTAACCCTAACCCTAACCCTAACCCTAACCCTAACCCTAACCCTAACCCTAACCCTAACCCTAACCCTAACCCTAACCCTAACCCTAACCCTAACCCTAACCCTAACCCTAACCCTAACCCTAACCCTAACCCTAACCCTAACCCTAACCCTAACCCTAACCCTAACCCTAACCCTAACCCTAACCCTAACCCTAACCCTAACCCTAACCCTAACCCTAACCCTAACCCTAACCCTAACCCTAACCCTAACCCTAACCCTAACCCTAACCCTAACCCTAACCCTAACCCTAACCCTAACCCTAACCCTAACCCTAACCCTAACCCTAACCCTAACCCTAACCCTAACCCTAACCCTAACCCTAACCCTAACCCTAACCCTAACCCTAACCCTAACCCTAACCCTAACCCTAACCCTAACCCTAACCCTAACCCTAACCCTAACCCTAACCCTAACCCTAACCCTAACCCTAACCCTAACCCTAACCCTAACCCTAACCCTAACCCTAACCCTAACCCTAACCCTAACCCTAACCCTAACCCTAACCCTAACCCTAACCCTAACCCTAACCCTAACCCTAACCCTAACCCTAACCCTAACCCTAACCCTAACCCTAACCCTAACCCTAACCCTAACCCTAACCCTAACCCTAACCCTAACCCTAACCCTAACCCTAACCCTAACCCTAACCCTAACCCTAACCCTAACCCTAACCCTAACCCTAACCCTAACCCTAACCCTAACCCTAACCCTAACCCTAACCCTAACCCTAACCCTAACCCTAACCCTAACCCTAACCCTAACCCTAACCCTAACCCTAACCCTAACCCTAACCCTAACCCTAACCCTAACCCTAACCCTAACCCTAACCCTAACCCTAACCCTAACCCTAACCCTAACCCTAACCCTAACCCTAACCCTAACCCTAACCCTAACCCTAACCCTAACCCTAACCCTAACCCTAACCCTAACCCTAACCCTAACCCTAACCCTAACCCTAACCCTAACCCTAACCCTAACCCTAACCCTAACCCTAACCCTAACCCTAACCCTAACCCTAACCCTAACCCTAACCCTAACCCTAACCCTAACCCTAACCCTAACCCTAACCCTAACCCTAACCCTAACCCTAACCCTAACCCTAACCCTAACCCTAACCCTAACCCTAACCCTAACCCTAACCCTAACCCTAACCCTAACCCTAACCCTAACCCTAACCCTAACCCTAACCCTAACCCTAACCCTAACCCTAACCCTAACCCTAACCCTAACCCTAACCCTAACCCTAACCCTAACCCTAACCCTAACCCTAACCCTAACCCTAACCCTAACCCTAACCCTAACCCTAACCCTAACCCTAACCCTAACCCTAACCCTAACCCTAACCCTAACCCTAACCCTAACCCTAACCCTAACCCTAACCCTAACCCTAACCCTAACCCTAACCCTAACCCTAACCCTAACCCTAACCCTAACCCTAACCCTAACCCTAACCCTAACCCTAACCCTAACCCTAACCCTAACCCTAACCCTAACCCTAACCCTAACCCTAACCCTAACCCTAACCCTAACCCTAACCCTAACCCTAACCCTAACCCTAACCCTAACCCTAACCCTAACCCTAACCCTAACCCTAACCCTAACCCTAACCCTAACCCTAACCCTAACCCTAACCCTAACCCTAACCCTAACCCTAACCCTAACCCTAACCCTAACCCTAACCCTAACCCTAACCCTAACCCTAACCCTAACCCTAACCCTAACCCTAACCCTAACCCTAACCCTAACCCTAACCCTAACCCTAACCCTAACCCTAACCCTAACCCTAACCCTAACCCTAACCCTAACCCTAACCCTAACCCTAACCCTAACCCTAACCCTAACCCTAACCCTAACCCTAACCCTAACCCTAACCCTAACCCTAACCCTAACCCTAACCCTAACCCTAACCCTAACCCTAACCCTAACCCTAACCCTAACCCTAACCCTAACCCTAACCCTAACCCTAACCCTAACCCTAACCCTAACCCTAACCCTAACCCTAACCCTAACCCTAACCCTAACCCTAACCCTAACCCTAACCCTAACCCTAACCCTAACCCTAACCCTAACCCTAACCCTAACCCTAACCCTAACCCTAACCCTAACCCTAACCCTAACCCTAACCCTAACCCTAACCCTAACCCTAACCCTAACCCTAACCCTAACCCTAACCCTAACCCTAACCCTAACCCTAACCCTAACCCTAACCCTAACCCTAACCCTAACCCTAACCCTAACCCTAACCCTAACCCTAACCCTAACCCTAACCCTAACCCTAACCCTAACCCTAACCCTAACCCTAACCCTAACCCTAACCCTAACCCTAACCCTAACCCTAACCCTAACCCTAACCCTAACCCTAACCCTAACCCTAACCCTAACCCTAACCCTAACCCTAACCCTAACCCTAACCCTAACCCTAACCCTAACCCTAACCCTAACCCTAACCCTAACCCTAACCCTAACCCTAACCCTAACCCTAACCCTAACCCTAACCCTAACCCTAACCCTAACCCTAACCCTAACCCTAACCCTAACCCTAACCCTAACCCTAACCCTAACCCTAACCCTAACCCTAACCCTAACCCTAACCCTAACCCTAACCCTAACCCTAACCCTAACCCTAACCCTAACCCTAACCCTAACCCTAACCCTAACCCTAACCCTAACCCTAACCCTAACCCTAACCCTAACCCTAACCCTAACCCTAACCCTAACCCTAACCCTAACCCTAACCCTAACCCTAACCCTAACCCTAACCCTAACCCTAACCCTAACCCTAACCCTAACCCTAACCCTAACCCTAACCCTAACCCTAACCCTAACCCTAACCCTAACCCTAACCCTAACCCTAACCCTAACCCTAACCCTAACCCTAACCCTAACCCTAACCCTAACCCTAACCCTAACCCTAACCCTAACCCTAACCCTAACCCTAACCCTAACCCTAACCCTAACCCTAACCCTAACCCTAACCCTAACCCTAACCCTAACCCTAACCCTAACCCTAACCCTAACCCTAACCCTAACCCTAACCCTAACCCTAACCCTAACCCTAACCCTAACCCTAACCCTAACCCTAACCCTAACCCTAACCCTAACCCTAACCCTAACCCTAACCCTAACCCTAACCCTAACCCTAACCCTAACCCTAACCCTAACCCTAACCCTAACCCTAACCCTAACCCTAACCCTAACCCTAACCCTAACCCTAACCCTAACCCTAACCCTAACCCTAACCCTAACCCTAACCCTAACCCTAACCCTAACCCTAACCCTAACCCTAACCCTAACCCTAACCCTAACCCTAACCCTAACCCTAACCCTAACCCTAACCCTAACCCTAACCCTAACCCTAACCCTAACCCTAACCCTAACCCTAACCCTAACCCTAACCCTAACCCTAACCCTAACCCTAACCCTAACCCTAACCCTAACCCTAACCCTAACCCTAACCCTAACCCTAACCCTAACCCTAACCCTAACCCTAACCCTAACCCTAACCCTAACCCTAACCCTAACCCTAACCCTAACCCTAACCCTAACCCTAACCCTAACCCTAACCCTAACCCTAACCCTAACCCTAACCCTAACCCTAACCCTAACCCTAACCCTAACCCTAACCCTAACCCTAACCCTAACCCTAACCCTAACCCTAACCCTAACCCTAACCCTAACCCTAACCCTAACCCTAACCCTAACCCTAACCCTAACCCTAACCCTAACCCTAACCCTAACCCTAACCCTAACCCTAACCCTAACCCTAACCCTAACCCTAACCCTAACCCTAACCCTAACCCTAACCCTAACCCTAACCCTAACCCTAACCCTAACCCTAACCCTAACCCTAACCCTAACCCTAACCCTAACCCTAACCCTAACCCTAACCCTAACCCTAACCCTAACCCTAACCCTAACCCTAACCCTAACCCTAACCCTAACCCTAACCCTAACCCTAACCCTAACCCTAACCCTAACCCTAACCCTAACCCTAACCCTAACCCTAACCCTAACCCTAACCCTAACCCTAACCCTAACCCTAACCCTAACCCTAACCCTAACCCTAACCCTAACCCTAACCCTAACCCTAACCCTAACCCTAACCCTAACCCTAACCCTAACCCTAACCCTAACCCTAACCCTAACCCTAACCCTAACCCTAACCCTAACCCTAACCCTAACCCTAACCCTAACCCTAACCCTAACCCTAACCCTAACCCTAACCCTAACCCTAACCCTAACCCTAACCCTAACCCTAACCCTAACCCTAACCCTAACCCTAACCCTAACCCTAACCCTAACCCTAACCCTAACCCTAACCCTAACCCTAACCCTAACCCTAACCCTAACCCTAACCCTAACCCTAACCCTAACCCTAACCCTAACCCTAACCCTAACCCTAACCCTAACCCTAACCCTAACCCTAACCCTAACCCTAACCCTAACCCTAACCCTAACCCTAACCCTAACCCTAACCCTAACCCTAACCCTAACCCTAACCCTAACCCTAACCCTAACCCTAACCCTAACCCTAACCCTAACCCTAACCCTAACCCTAACCCTAACCCTAACCCTAACCCTAACCCTAACCCTAACCCTAACCCTAACCCTAACCCTAACCCTAACCCTAACCCTAACCCTAACCCTAACCCTAACCCTAACCCTAACCCTAACCCTAACCCTAACCCTAACCCTAACCCTAACCCTAACCCTAACCCTAACCCTAACCCTAACCCTAACCCTAACCCTAACCCTAACCCTAACCCTAACCCTAACCCTAACCCTAACCCTAACCCTAACCCTAACCCTAACCCTAACCCTAACCCTAACCCTAACCCTAACCCTAACCCTAACCCTAACCCTAACCCTAACCCTAACCCTAACCCTAACCCTAACCCTAACCCTAACCCTAACCCTAACCCTAACCCTAACCCTAACCCTAACCCTAACCCTAACCCTAACCCTAACCCTAACCCTAACCCTAACCCTAACCCTAACCCTAACCCTAACCCTAACCCTAACCCTAACCCTAACCCTAACCCTAACCCTAACCCTAACCCTAACCCTAACCCTAACCCTAACCCTAACCCTAACCCTAACCCTAACCCTAACCCTAACCCTAACCCTAACCCTAACCCTAACCCTAACCCTAACCCTAACCCTAACCCTAACCCTAACCCTAACCCTAACCCTAACCCTAACCCTAACCCTAACCCTAACCCTAACCCTAACCCTAACCCTAACCCTAACCCTAACCCTAACCCTAACCCTAACCCTAACCCTAACCCTAACCCTAACCCTAACCCTAACCCTAACCCTAACCCTAACCCTAACCCTAACCCTAACCCTAACCCTAACCCTAACCCTAACCCTAACCCTAACCCTAACCCTAACCCTAACCCTAACCCTAACCCTAACCCTAACCCTAACCCTAACCCTAACCCTAACCCTAACCCTAACCCTAACCCTAACCCTAACCCTAACCCTAACCCTAACCCTAACCCTAACCCTAACCCTAACCCTAACCCTAACCCTAACCCTAACCCTAACCCTAACCCTAACCCTAACCCTAACCCTAACCCTAACCCTAACCCTAACCCTAACCCTAACCCTAACCCTAACCCTAACCCTAACCCTAACCCTAACCCTAACCCTAACCCTAACCCTGACCCTAACCCCAACCCCAACCCCAACCCCAACCCCAACCCTAACCCTAACCCTAACCCTAACACTAACCCTAACCCTAACACTAACCCTAACCCTAAACCTAACACTAACCCTAACCCTAACCCTAACCCTACCCCTAACCCAATCCCTAACCCTAACCCCAACCCAACACCAACCCCAACCCCGACCCCAACCCCAACCCCAACCCTAACCCTAACCATAACCCTAACTCTAACCCTAACCCTAACCCTAAACCTAACCCCAACTTTAACCCTAACCCTAACCTTTAGCATTAAGGTTAGGGTTACCATTAAGGGTAGGGTTGGGTTAGGGTTTGGGTTGGGGTTGTGGTTTGGGTTGTGTTTGGTGTTGGGGTTGGGGTTGGGATTGGTGTTGGGGTTGGGGTTGGGGTTGGGATTAGGGTTAAGGTAAGGGTTAGTGTTAGGGTTAGGGTTATGGTTAGGGTTTATGTTGGGGTTATTGTTTGGGTTAGGTTTAGGCTTGGATTATGGTTAGGGTTGGGGTTAGGGCTAGGGATAGGGTTTGTGTTAGGGTTACGGTTAGATTTATGTTTAGGGTTAGGTTTAGGGTTATGGTTAGGGTTATTTTTAATGTTAGTGTTAGGGTTCAGGTGTGTGTTAGGGTTAGGAATAAGGTTAGGATTAGGGTGAGTGTTAGGCTTTGGGCTGGGGTTGGGTTAGTGTTGGGGTTAGGGTTGGTGTAATGGTTAGGGTTAGGGTTAGGGTTAGGGTTGGGATTAATGTTTGGTTTGGGTTGTGGTAGGTATTGGTGATGGGTTTGGTGGTGGAGTTGGGGTTTGGCTTGGGTTTGGTGTAAGGTTAGGGATAGGGTTAGGTTTATGGTTAGGGTTGGTGTTAGGGTTTGGGTTTGTGTTTGGTTTCGGGTTAGGTTTGGGGTTGGGTTTGGGGTTGGGTTTGGGGTTAGGGTTATAGTTAGAGTTAGGTTTGGGGTTAGAGTTAGGGTTATGGTTCGGGTTATGGTTTGGGTTTGGCCTGGGTTTAGGGTTAGGTTTAAGGGTAGGTTTGCAGTTAGAAATATGTTTACTGTTTTCAGTTAGAGTTACAGTTGGGGTTTTGGTTGGGGTTGGGATTGTGGTTGGGTTTGGGGTTAGTGGTAGGGTTAGGGTTATGGCTAGGGTTAGGTTTAGGGTTGGTGGTAGGGTTAGGGTTAGGGATAGGTTGTTAGTTGGGGTTGGGGGTTTGGTTTGGCTTTCAGATTGCAGTTTGGTTTGGGTTTGTAGTTGGAATTGGGGTTGGGGTTAGTGTTAGGGTAAGTTTTAGGGTTAGGGGTAGTGTTTTGGTTATGGTTAGGGTTATGGTTGGTTTTGGGCTTGGGGTTGGGGTTTTTGTTTGGGTTCGGGTTGTGGTTGGGGTTTGTGATAGGGTTAGGGTTAGTGTTTCGGCTTTGGTAAGGGCTTGGGTTTGGGTTAGGGTAAGTCTTAAGTTTAGGGCTGCTGTTAGGGTTAGGGTTACTGTTAGAATAAATGTTTGGGTTTGAGTTAGGGTTCGGGTTAGGGATAATATTAGGGTTAGGGATAGGGGTAGGGTTAGGGTTGGTATTTCGGTTAGCATTAGGCTTAGGTTGGGGTGTGTGCTGGTGTTGAGGTAGGTGTTGGTGTTAGGTTTGTGTTTAGGGTTGGGGTTAGAGTTAGAGTTGTGGTTTGTTTTAGTGTTAGGGTTAGGGTTAGGGTTAGTGTTAGGGTTACCATAATGGTTAGGGTTAGGGTTTGTCCTAGGGTTAGCATTAGGGTTAGTTTAATGGTTAGTATTAATGTTAGGGACTTGGTTAGGGTTGGGGTTATGCTTAGGATTTGTTTTAGGCTAAGTGTTTGGTCAGCATATTTACTATGTATTTGGTTACCGTTAGGTATAAGGTTGGAGTTAGCATTAAGGTCGCTGTTAGCACTCTAGTTGTCATTAGTATTAAGGTTTGGGTTTAGAGTACTGCAAGTCTATTGCAGTTAACCTGCAGCCACAACTGGAAAAGGCTCACGCTTTGACAATAATTTTACATGCAAAAACAATACAAAGGAAGCACAACTTTTTCCGAAACAATGACCTTTTCTTTTGCAATGCAGCCAAAACCAATCTTATCTGAACGTTGAAAATACTCAATGGACACTTAGGAGTACCAACTCTGAGCACCTTTTGCATAAAGCAGGTCTATTGCAGTTGATCTGCAGCCGAAACTGGAAACACATCAAAAATAGACACTAATTTTAATGAAAAACAATATGAACAAAGCAAAAATATTGCAGACACACAGACCAGTTCTTATGCAGTCAACGCCAATCTTATCTGACAGTTCCTAATATTCAATGGGCACCTACAAGTAACAACTCTGAGAAACTTTTGGAGACAAGCATGTCTATTGCAATTGATCTGCAGCCAAAACTGGAGAGATCAAATATAGATACTAATTTTAAAGCACAACAATATGAACAAAGCACAACTTGTACAGACACAAATACCAGTTCCTTCGCATTGGAGCCAAAACAATCTTATCTGAAAGTTGACAATACTCAATGGACACTTACAAGTACCAACTCTGAGCACCTTTAGCAGTAATGCAAGTCTATTGCATTTGAACTACAGCCACAACTGGAGAGATATCAAATATAGACACTACTTTTAACGCAAAACAATATGAACAAAGCGCAAATTTTGCAGAAACAATGACCAGTTCTTTTGCATTGCAGCCAAAACCAATCATATCTGACAGTTGACAATATTCAATGGATACTTACAAGTATAAGCTCTAAGCTCTGAGCACCTTTAGCAGTAGCGCAAGTCTATTCCATTTGAACTGCAGCCAAGACTGGAGAAAACTCAAATATACACACTAATTTCGCAAGTAAAACAATGGGAAAACAGACCAACTATTGCTGAAACAATGTCCAGTTCTATTCCATTGCAGTCAAAACCAATCTAATCTGATAGTTGACGATATTCAATGGACACTTACAAGTACCAACTCTGAGCACCTTTTACAGTAAAGCAGGTCTATTGCAATTGATCTGCCGCCAAGACTGGAGAAAACTCGACTATACACACTAATTTCACAAGTAAAACAATGCGAAAAAAGCATAAATTCTGCTGAAGCAAAGACCAGTTCTTTTGCATTGCAGCAAAAACCAATCTTATCTGACAGTTGACAATACTCAATGGACACATACACATAACAACTCTGAGCACCTTCCGCATAAAGCAGGTCTATTGCAATTGATCTGCAGCCGAAATAAGAGAGACATCAAAAATAGACACTAACTTTAACGAAAAACAATATGAACAGCACACAAATATTGCAGAAACAAAGACCAGTTCTATTGCATTGCAGCCAACACCAATCTTATCTGACAGTTGCCACTATTCAATGGACACCTACAAGTAACAACTCTGAGACCCTTTCGCATAAAGCAGGTCTATTTCAATTGATCTGCAGCCGAACCTGGACAGATATCAAATATAGACACTAATTTTAATGACAAACATTATGAACAAAGCACAAATATTGCAGAAACAACGACCAGTTCTATTGCATTGCAGCCAACACCAATCTTATCTGACAGTTGCCAATATTCAATGGACACCTACAAGTAACAACTCTGAGACCCTTTTGCATAAAGCAGGTCTATTTCAATTGATCTGCAGCCGAAACTGGAAAGACATCACATATAGACACTAATTTTAATGACAAACATTATGAACAAAGCACAAATATTGCAGAGACAACGACCAGTTCTATTGCATTGCAGCCAACACCAATCTTATCTGACAGTTGCCACTATTCAATGGACACCTACAAGTAACAACTCTGAGACCCTTTCGCATAAAGCAGGTCTATTTCAATTGATCTGCAGCCGAACCTGGACAGACATCAAATATAGACACTAATTTTAATGACAAACATTATGAACAAAGCACAAATATTGCAGAAACAAAGACCAGTTCTATTGCATTGCAGCCAACACCAATCTTATCTGACAGTTGCCAATATTCAATGGACACCTACAAGTAACAACTCTGAGACCCTTTTGCATAAAGCAGGTCTATTTCAATTGATCTGCAGCCGAAACTGGAAAGACATCAAATATAGACACTAATTTTAATGACAAACATTATGAACAAAGCACAAATATTGCAGAAACAAAGACCAGTTCTTTTGCATTGCAGCCAAAACCAATCATATCTGACAGTTGACAATACTCAATGGATACATACGAGTACCAACTCTGAGCGCCTTTCACAGTAAAGCAAGTCTACTGCATTTGAACTGCAGCCAAGACTAGAGAAAACTGAAATATACACACTAATTTCACCAGTAAAACAATGCAAATAACGCACATATGTTGCAGAAGCAAAGACCAGGTCTTTTGCATTGCAGCCAAAACCAATCTTATCTGAAAGTTGACAATACTCAATGGACACTTACAAGTACCAACTTTGAGCATCTTTCGCAATAAAGCAAGTCTATTGCATTTGAACTGCAGCTACAACTGGAGAGAACTCAAATATAGACAGTAATTCTAACTCAAAACATTATGAACAAAGCACAAACTTTGCAGAAACAAAGACCAGTTCTTATGCATTGCAGCCAAAAAACTAATCTAACCTGACAGTTGACAATATTCAATGGATACTTACAAGTACCACCTTAGTGCACCCTTTGCAGTACTGCAAGTCTATTGCAGTTGACTTGCAGCTACAACTGGAAAAAGCTCAACCTTTGACAATAATTTTACACACAAAACCAATACAAAGGAAGCAAAAATTTTGCCGAAAGAATGACCAGTGCTCTTGCATTGCAGCCAAAGCCAATCTTATCTGAAAGTTGACAATACTCAATGGACACATACGAGTACCAACTCGGAGCACCTTTCGCAGTATAGCAAGTCTGTTGCACTTGGACTGCAGCCAAGACTGGAGACAACTGAAATATACACACTAAATTCACCAGTAAAACAATTCAAAAAAGCACATATATTGCAGAAGCAAAGACCAATTCTTTTGCATTGCAGCCAAAACCAATCTTATCTGAAAGTTGACAATATTCAATGGACACTTACCAGCACCAACTCTGAGCATCTTTAGCAGTAAAGAAAGTCTATTGCATTTGAACAGCAGCCAAGGCTGGAGAAAACTCGACTATACACACTAATTTCATAAGTAAAACAATGCGAAACAAGCATAAAGTCTGATCAAGCAAAGACCACTTCTTTTGCATTGCAGCCAAAACCAATCATATCTGACAGTTGACAATACTCAATGGACACTTACCAGCACCAACTCTGAGCATCTTTAGCAGTAAAGAAAGTCTATTGCATTTGAACAGCAGCCAAGGCTGGAGAAAACTCGACTATACACACTAATTTCATAAGTAAAACAATGCGAAACAAGCATAAAGTCTGATCAAGCAAAGACCACTTCTTTTGCATTGCAGCCAAAACCAATCATATCTGACAGTTGACAATACTCAATGGATACATACGAGTACCAACTCTGAGCGCCTTTCACAGTAAAGCAAGTCTACTGCATTTGAACTGCAGCCAAGACTAGAGAAAACTGAAATATACACACTAATTTCACCAGTAAAACAATGCAAATAACGCACATATGTTGCAGAAGCAAAGACCAGGTCTTTTGCATTGCAGCCAAAACCAATCTTATCTGAAAGTTGACAATACTCAATGGACACTTACAAGTACCAACTTTGAGCATCTTTCGCAATAAAGCAAGTCTATTGCATTTGAACTGCAGCTACAACTGGAGAGAACTCAAATATAGACAGTAATTCTAACTCAAAACATTATGAACAAAGCACAAACTTTGCAGAAACAAAGACCAGTTCTTATGCATTGCAGCCAAAAAACTAATCTAACCTGACAGTTGACAATATTCAATGGATACTTACAAGTACCACCTTAGTGCACCCTTTGCAGTACTGCAAGTCTATTGCAGTTGACTTGCAGCTACAACTGGAAAAAGCTCAACCTTTGACAATAATTTTACACACAAAACCAATACAAAGGAAGCAAAAATTTTGCCGAAAGAATGACCAGTGCTCTTGCATTGCAGCCAAAGCCAATCTTATCTGAAAGTTGACAATACTCAATGGACACATACGAGTACCAACTCGGAGCACCTTTCGCAGTATAGCAAGTCTGTTGCACTTGGACTGCAGCCAAGACTGGAGACAACTGAAATATACACACTAAATTCACCAGTAAAACAATTCAAAAAAGCACATATATTGCAGAAGCAAAGACCAATTCTTTTGCATTGCAGCCAAAACCAATCTTATCTGAAAGTTGACAATATTCAATGGACACTTACCAGCACCAACTCTGAGCATCTTTAGCAGTAAAGAAAGTCTATTGCATTTGAACAGCAGCCAAGGCTGGAGAAAACTCGACTATACACACTAATTTCATAAGTAAAACAATGCGAAACAAGCATAAAGTCTGATCAAGCAAAGACCACTTCTTTTGCATTGCAGCCAAAACCAATCATATCTGACAGTTGACAATACTCAATGGACACTTACCAGCACCAACTCTGAGCATCTTTAGCAGTAAAGAAAGTCTATTGCATTTGAACAGCAGCCAAGGCTGGAGAAAACTCGACTATACACACTAATTTCATAAGTAAAACAATGCGAAACAAGCATAAAGTCTGATCAAGCAAAGACCACTTCTTTTGCATTGCAGCCAAAACCAATCATATCTGACAGTTGACAATACTCAATGGATACATACGAGTACCAACTCTGAGCGCCTTTCACAGTAAAGCAAGTCTACTGCATTTGAACTGCAGCCAAGACTAGAGAAAACTGAAATATACACACTAATTTCACCAGTAAAACAATGCAAATAACGCACATATGTTGCAGAAGCAAAGACCAGGTCTTTTGCATTGCAGCCAAAACCAATCTTATCTGAAAGTTGACAATACTCAATGGACACTTACAAGTACCAACTTTGAGCATCTTTCGCAATAAAGCAAGTCTATTGCATTTGAACTGCAGCTACAACTGGAGAGAACTCAAATATAGACAGTAATTCTAACTCAAAACATTATGAACAAAGCACAAACTTTGCAGAAACAAAGACCAGTTCTTATGCATTGCAGCCAAAAAACTAATCTAACCTGACAGTTGACAATATTCAATGGATACTTACAAGTACCACCTTAGTGCACCCTTTGCAGTACTGCAAGTCTATTGCAGTTGACTTGCAGCTACAACTGGAAAAAGCTCAACCTTTGACAATAATTTTACACACAAAACCAATACAAAGGAAGCAAAAATTTTGCCGAAAGAATGACCAGTGCTCTTGCATTGCAGCCAAAGCCAATCTTATCTGAAAGTTGACAATACTCAATGGACACATACGAGTACCAACTCGGAGCACCTTTCGCAGTATAGCAAGTCTGTTGCACTTGGACTGCAGCCAAGACTGGAGACAACTGAAATATACACACTAAATTCACCAGTAAAACAATTCAAAAAAGCACATATATTGCAGAAGCAAAGACCAATTCTTTTGCATTGCAGCCAAAACCAATCTTATCTGAAAGTTGACAATATTCAATGGACACTTACCAGCACCAACTCTGAGCATCTTTAGCAGTAAAGAAAGTCTATTGCATTT
This sequence comes from Mastigias papua, assembly GCA_964019165.1. Classification (NCBI taxonomy): domain Eukaryota; kingdom Metazoa; phylum Cnidaria; class Scyphozoa; order Rhizostomeae; family Mastigiidae; genus Mastigias; species Mastigias papua. The sequence goes on along the minus strand of OZ025272.1, from coordinate 17,629,120 downwards.
GAACAGCAGCCAAGGCTGGAGAAAACTCGACTATACACACTAATTTCATAAGTAAAACAATGCGAAACAAGCATAAAGTCTGATCAAGCAAAGACCACTTCTTTTGCATTGCAGCAAACACCAATCTTATCTGGAAGATGACAATACTCAAAGGGCACTTACAAGTGCCAACTCTGAGCACCTGTTGCAGTAAAGCAAGTCTATTGCATTTTAATTGCAGCCAAAACTGAAAAAGGCTCAAACTTTGACAATACTTCTACACACAAAAACAATAAAAAGGAAGCAGAAATTTAGCCGAAACAATGACCAGTTCTTTTGCATTGCAGCCAAAACCAATCTTATCTGACAGTTGACGGTATTCAATGGGCACTTACAAGTATCAACTCTGAGCACCTTTAGCACAAAAGTAAGTCTATTGCATATTATCTGCAGCCAAAACTGGAGAAGGCTCAAACTTTGACAATACTTTTACAGGCAAAAACTACACGAAAAACGCACAAATTTTCCAGAAACAAAGACCAGTTCTTTTACATTGCAGCCAAAGCCAATCTTATCTGACAGTTGCCAATATTCAAAGGACACTTACAAGTACCAACTCTGAGCACCTTTGACATAAAGCAGGTCTATTTCAATTGATCTGCAGCCGCAACTGGAAAGACATCAAATATAGACACTAATTTCAACGCAAGACATTATGAACAAAGCACAAATTTTCCAGAAACAAAGACCAGTTCGTATGCATTGGAGCCAAAAAACCAATCTACCCTGAAAGTTGGCAATATTCAAAGGATACTTACAAGTACCACCTTTGAGCACCCTTTGCAGTACTGCAAGTCTATTGCAGTTGAACTGCAGCCACAACTGGAAAAGGCTCAAACTTTGACAATAATTTTACACGCAACAACACTACAAAGGAAGCACAAAGTTTGCAACAACAACGACCAGTGCCTGCAGCTACAACTGGAGAGAACTCAAATATAGACACTAACTTTAATGCAAAACATTATGACCAAAGCACAAATTTTACAGAAACAATAACCAGGTCTTTTGCACTGCAGCCAAAACAAACCTAACTTGAAAGTTGACAATATTCAATGGATACTTACAAGTACCAAATCTGAGCAAATTTGGCAGTAAAGAAAGTCTATTGCATTTGATCTGCAGCCACACCTTTAGAGAACTCAAATATAGACACTAATTTCAAAGCAAAACAATATGAACAAAGCACAAATTTTACAAAAACAAAGACCAATTCTTTTGCATTGCAGCCAAAACCAATCTTATCTGAAAGTTGACAATATTCAATGGACACTTACAAGTACCAACTCTGAGCATCTTTAGCAGTAAAGACAGTCTATTGCATTTGAACAGCAGCCAAGGCTGGAGAAAACTCGACTATACACACTAATTTCACAAGTAAAACAATGCGAAACAAGCATAAATTCTGCTGAAGCAAAGACCAGTTCTTTTGCATTGCAGCAAAAATAAATCTTATCTGGAAGATAACAATACTCAATGGGCACTTACAAGTGCCACCTCTGAGCTCCTTTTGCAGTAAAGCAAGTCTATTGCATTTTAACTGCAGCCACAACTGGAGAGGGCTCAACTTTTGACAATAATTGTACACGCAAAACCAATACGAAAGAAGCACAAATTTAGCCGAAACAATGACCAGTTCTTTTGCATTGCAGCCAAAGCCAGTCTAACCTGACAGATGAGACAGTATTCAATGGATACTTACAGGTACCAATTCTGAGCACATATTGCAGTAAAGCAAGTCTATTGCATTTGATCTGCAGCCAAAACTGGAGAAGGCTCATACTTTCAAAGTACTTTTACAGGCAAAACCAATACGACAGAAGCACAAATCTTGCAGAAACAAAGATAAGTTCTTTTGCATTGCAGCCAAACCCAATCTTATCTGAAGGTTGCCAATATTCAATGGATACTGACAAGTAATACGACAGGAAACTTATTGCAGCAAAGTTAGCTCATCCCCTTTGTATTGCCGCCAAAACTGAAGAACATTCAACCTCACCAAAATTTACTTCACATTCAAAAGTTATGACAAAGCGACAACCTTTGCAAAAGTAATGCAGTTACATTTACATTGTAGCCGAAATGCTGGAAAGCAAACAACCAATATCAATTGCAGATTCAAACGTCACATCTTCCTATAGCCCTCGTAGCTTTTTCCACAGTGACAAAAAAGTTACAATATACAAAGTGTGAGTGTGAGTCCAGCTAACAGCAACTCAATGACACTCCAAACCAATACTACGACAAGGCACCGATGAGCCGTCCATTGATTCATTGTCTCTCAGCGAGTGGTCATGTCATCTTTATTGCACTGTGGGGAGTACCCGTCTATTGCCGTTGCCGATTCTTTCTCATTCCATATCTCTCTCCTCACAATCATTCCACTCTCGCTCTCACAGCCCATCACAAACACAAAACCACAAACACGAAACAAGCACAACAGCTCACAACCATGTAACAGAACACACATCACATCTATCAACTTTCTACTGCTTTCTACTACTGCCTACATACGGTAACTATAGACAGCTACCAACTAATTACAACTACAGCTCATACCTCCAATAGATAAGTGAGCAAATAGATAACAGAGTAAATAAATCAGTAGATAAATCAACAACTCATCCATACCGGACACCATTAGCTTGTTTCATTGAAGCCAATTGTGCTCCATCTCCACTTCCATATTCACTTCCATCTACAGTTCCATCTCCAGTTCCATCTCCAGTTCCATCTCCAATAGAACATATCCTGCTTCAGTTTTATCATGTTCTAAAACAACTGGAAACCATTTGGCAACACTGAAAACATACAGTTAGAACACTCAAATACGCTTACCTCTAGAAATTCAGCTTATCCACTGCTCCGTCAAGTAATACTTTCGTGTCCTACACAGTCTTATAGCAACTCCACGCAAAATACGGTATGACACTCGAGTTCAATGCCACGATAGATAACGCACTGCTCATCTACTTTGTCATTTACGGGCTCTGAGCAATTAGTCTCATATTCATAGCACTATGCACAGTCAACATCTATCTCCGTTGCCGATTCTTTCTCATTCCATATCTCTCTCCTCACAATCATTCCACTCTCGCTCTCACAGCCCATCACAAACACAAAACCACACACACGACACAAGCACAACAGCTCACAAACATGTAACAGAACACACATCACATCTATCAACTTTCTACTGCTTTCTAATACTGCCTACATACGGTAACTATAGACAGCTACCAACTAATTACAACTACAGCTCATACCTCCAATAGATAAGTGAGCAAATAGATAACAGAGTAAATAAATCAGTAGATAAATCAACAACTCATCCATACCGGACACCGTTAGCTTGTTTCATTGAAGCCAATTGTGCTCCATCTCCACTTCCATATTCACTTCCATCTACAGTTCCATCTTCAGTTCCATCTCCAGTTCCATCTCCAATAGAACATATCCTGCTCCAGTTTTATCATGTTCTAAAACAACTGGAAACCATTTGGCAACACTGAAAACATACAGTTAGAACACTCAAATACGCTTACCTCTAGAAATTCAGCTTATCCACTGCTCCGTCAAGTTATACTTTCGTGTCCTACACAGTCTTATAGCAACTCCACGCAAAATACGGTATGAAACTCGAGTTCAATGCCACGATAGATAACGCACTGCTCATCTACTTTGTCATTTACGGGCTCTGAGCAATTAGTCTCATATTCATAGCACTATGCACAGTCAACATCTATCTCCGTTGCCGATTCTTTCTCATTCCATATCTCTCTCCTCACAATCATTAAACTCTCACTCTCACAGCCCATCACAAACACAAAACCACAAACACGAAACAAGTACAACAGCTCACAAACATGTAACAGAACACACATCACATCTATCAACTTTCTACTGCTTTCTACTACTGCCTACATACAGTAACTATAGACAGCTACCAACTAATTACAACTACAGCTCATACCTCCAATAGATAAGTGAGCAAATAGATAACAGAGTAAATAAATCAGTAGATAAATCAACAACTCATCCATACCGGACACCATTAGCTTGTTTCATTGAAGCCAATTGTGCTCCATCTCCACTTCCATATTCACTTCCATCTCCAGTTCCATCTTCAGTTCCATCTCCAGTTCCATCTCCAGTTCCATCTCCAATAGAACATATCCTGCTCCAGTTTTATCATGTTCTAAAACAACTGGAAACCATTTGGCAACACTGAAAACATACAGTTAGAACACTCAAATACGCTTACCTCTAGAAATTCAGCTTATCCACTGCTCCGTCAAGTTATACTTTCTTGTCCTACACAGTCTTATAGCAACTCCACGCAAAATACGGTATGAAACTCGAGTTCAATGCCACGATAGATAACGCACTGCTCATCTACTTTGTCATTTACGGGCTCTGAGCAATTAGTCTCATATTAATTGCACTATGCACTGTCAACATCTATCTCCGTTGCCGATTCTTTCTCATTCCATATCTCTCTCCTCACAATCATTCCACTCTCGCTCTCACAACCCATCACAAACACAAAACCACAAACACGAAACAAGTACAACAGCTCACAAACATGTAACAGAACACACATCACATCTATCAACTTTCTACTGCTTTCTACTACTGCCTACATACGGTAACTATAGACAGCTACCAACTAATTACAACTACAGCTCATACCTCCAATAGATAAGTGAGCAAATAGATAACAGAGTAAATAAATCAGTAGATAAATCAACAACTCATCCATACCGGACACCATTAGCTTGTTTCATTGAAGCCAATTGTGCTCCATCTCCACTTCCATATTCACTTCCATCTCCAGTTCCATCTTCAGTTCCATCTCCAGTTCCATCTCCAGTTCCATCTCCAATAGAACATATCCTGCTTCAGTTTTATCATGTTCTAAAACAACTGGAAACCATTTGGCAACACTGAAAACATACAGTTAGAACACTCAAATACGCTTACCTCTAGAAATTCAGCTTATCCACTGCTCCGTCAAGTAATACTTTCGTGTCCTACACAGTCTTATAGCAACTCCACGCAAAATACGGTATGACACTCGAGTTCAATGCCACGATAGATAACGCACTGCTCATCTACTTTGTCATTTACGGGCTCTGAGCAATTAGTCTCATATTCATAGCACTATGCACAGTCAACATCTATCTCCGTTGCCGATTCTTTCTCATTCCATATCTCTCTCCTCACAATCATTCCACTCTCGCTCTCACAGCCCATCACAAACACAAAACCACAAGCACAAAACAAGTACAACAGCTCACAACCATGTAACAGAACACACATCACATCTATCAACTTTCTACTGCTTTCTAATACTGCCTACATACGGTAACTATAGACAGCTACCAACTAATTACAACTACAGCTCATACCTCCAATAGATAAGTGAGCAAATAGATAACAGAGTAAATAAATCAGTAGATAAATCAACAACTCATCCATACCGGACACCATTAGCTTGTTTCATTGAAGCCAATTGTGCTCCATCCCCACTTCCATATTCACTTCCATCTCCAGTTCCATCTTCAGTTCCATCTCCAATTCCATCTCCAATAGAACATATCCTGCTCCAGTTTTATCATGTTCTAAAACAACTGGAAACCATTTGGCAACACTGAAAACATACAGTTAGAACACTCAAATACGCTTACCTCTAGAAATTCAGCTTATCCACTGCTCCGTCAAGTTATACTTTCTTGTCCTACACAGTCTTATAGCAACTCCACGCAAAATACGGTATGAAACTCGAGTTCAATGCCACGATAGATAACGCACTGCTCATCTACTTTGTCATTTACGGGCTCTGAGCAATTAGTCTCATATTAATTGCACTATGCACTGTCAACATCTATCTCCGTTGCCGATTCTTTCTCATTCCATATCTCTCTCCTCACAATCATTCCACTCTCGCTCTCACAGCCCATCACAAACACAAAACCACACACACGACACAAGCACAACAGCTCACAAACATGTAACAGAACACACATCACATCTATCAACTTTCTACTGCTTTCTAATACTGCCTACATACGGTAACTATAGACAGCTACCAACTAATTACAACTACAGCTCATACCTCCAATAGATAAGTGAGCAAATAGATAACAGAGTAAATAAATCAGTAGATAAATCAACAACTCATCCATACCGGACACCATTAGCTTGTTTCATTGAAGCCAATTGTGCTCCATCCCCACTTCCATATTCACTTCCATCTCCAGTTCCATCTCCAGTTCCATCTCCAATAGAACATATCCTGCTCCAGTTTTATCATGTTCTAAAACAACTGGAAACCATTTGGCAACACTGAAAACATACAGTTAGAACACTCAAATACGCTTACCTCTAGAAATTCAGCTTATCCACTGCTCCGTCAAGTTATACTTTCTTGTCCTACACAGTCTTATAGCAACTCCACGCAAAATACGGTATGAAACTCGAGTTCAATGCCACGATAGATAACGCACTGCTCATCTACTTTGTCATTTACGGGCTCTGAGCAATTAGTCTCATATTAATTGCACTATGCACTGTCAACATCTATCTCCGTTGCCGATTCTTTCTCATTCCATATCTCTCTCCTCACAATCATTCCACTCTCGCTCTCACAGCCCATCACAAACACAAAACCACAAACACGACACAAGCACAACAGCTCACAAACATGTAACAGAACACACATCACATCTATCAACTTTCTACTGCTTTCTAATACTGCCTACATACGGTAACTATAGACAGCTACCAACTAATTACAACTACAGCTCATACCTCCAATAGATAAGTGAGCAAATAGATAACAGAGTAAATAAATCAGTAGATAAATCAACAACTCATCCATACCGGACACCATTAGCTTGTTTCATTGAAGCCAATTGTGCTCCATCTCCACTTCCATATTCACTTCCATTTCCAGTTCCATTTTCAGTTCCATCTCCAGTTCCATCTCCAGTTCCATCTCCAATAGAACATATCCTGCTCCAGTTTTATCATGTTCTAAAACAACTGGAAACCATTTGGCAACACTGAAAACATACAGTTAGAACACTCAAATACGCTTACCTCTAGAAATTCAGCTTATCCACTGCTCCGTCAAGTTATACTTTCTTGTCCTACACAGTCTTATAGCAACTCCACGCAAAATACGGTATGAAACTCGAGTTCAATGCCACGATAGATAACGCACTGCTCATCTACTTTGTCATTTACGGGCTCTGAGCAATTAGTCTCATATTCATTGCACTATGCACAGTCAACATCTATCTCCGTTGCCGATTCTTTCTCATTCCATATCTCTCTCCTCACAATCATTAAACTCTCACTCTCACAGCCCATCACAAACACAAAACCACAAACACAAAACAAGTACAACAGCTCACAAACATGTAACAGAACACACATCACATCTATCAACTTTCTACTGCTTTCTAATACTGCCTACATACGGTAACTATAGACAGCTACCAACTAATTACAACTACAGCTCATACCTCCAATAGATAAGTGAGCAAATAGATAACAGAGTAAATAAATCAGTAGATAAATCAACAACTCATCCATACCGGACACCATTAGCTTGTTTCATTGAAGCCAATTGTGCTCCATCTCCACTTCCATATTCACTTCCATCTCCAGTTCCATCTTCAGTTCCATCTCCAGTTCCATCTCCAGTTCCATCTCCAATAGAACATATCCTGCTCCAGTTTTATCATGTTCTAAAACAACTGGAAACCATTTGGCAACACTGAAAACATACAGTTAGAACACTCAAATACGCTTACCTCTAGAAATTCAGCTTATCCACTGCTCCGTCAAGTTATACTTTCTTGTCCTACACAGTCTTATAGCAACTCCACGCAAAATACGGTATGAAACTCGAGTTCAATGCCACGATAGATAACGCACTGCTCATCTACTTTGTCATTTACGGGCTCTGAGCAATTAGTCTCATATTAATTGCACTATGCACTGTCAACATCTATCTCCGTTGCCGATTCTTTCTCATTCCATATCTCTCTCCTCACAATCATTCCACTCTCGCTCTCACAGCCCATCACAAACACAAAACCACAAACACGACACAAGCACAACAGCTCACAAACATGTAACAGAACACACATCACATCTATCAACTTTCTACTGCTTTCTAATACTGCCTACATACGGTAACTATAGACAGCTACCAACTAATTACAACTACAGCTCATACCTCCAATAGATAAGTGAGCAAATAGATAACAGAGTAAATAAATCAGTAGATAAATCAACAACTCATCCATACCGGACACCATTAGCTTGTTTCATTGAAGCCAATTGTGCTCCATCTCCACTTCCATATTCACTTCCATCTCCAGTTCCATCTTCAGTTCCATCTCCAGTTCCATCTCCAATAGAACATATCCTGCTCCAGTTTTATCATGTTCTAAAACAACTGGAAACCATCTGGCAACACTGAAAACATACAGTTAGAACACTCAAATACGCTTACCTCTAGAAATTCAGCTTATCCACTGCTCTGTCAAGTTATACTTTCTTGTCCTACACAGTCTTATAGCAACTCCACGCAAAATACGGTATGAAACTCGAGTTCAATGCCACGATAGATAACGCACTGCTCATCTACTTTGTCATTTACGGGCTCTGAGCAATTAGTCTCATATTCATAGCACTATGCACAGTCAACATCTATCTCCGTTGCCGATTCTTTCTCATTCCATATCTCTCTCCTCACAATCATTCCACTCTCGCTCTCACAGCCCATCACAAACACAAAACCACAAACACAAAACAAGTACAACAGCTCACAACCATGTAACAGAACACACATCACATCTATCAACTTGCTACTGCTTTCTACTACTGCCTACATACAGTAACTATAGACAGCTACCAACTAATTACAACTACAGCTCATACCTCCAATAGATAAGTGAGCAAATAGATAACAGAGTAAATAAATCAGTAGATAAATCAACAGCTCATCCATACCGGACACCATTAGCTTGTTTCCTTGAAGCCAATTGTGCTCCATCTCCACTTCCATATTCACTTCCATCTCCAGTTCCATCTCCAGGCCCATCTCCAATAGAACATATCCTGCTCCAGTTTTATCATGTTCTAAAACAACTGGAAACCATTTGGCAACACTGAAAACATACAGTTAGAACACTCAAATACGCTTACCTCTAGAAATTCAGCTTATCCACTGCTCCGTCAAGTTATACTTTCTTGTCCTACACAGTCTTATAGCAACTCCACGCAAAATACGGTATGAAACTCGAGTTCAATGCCACGATAGATAACGCACTGCTCATCTACTTTGTCATTTACGGGCTCTGAGCAATTAGTCTCATATTAATTGCACTATGCACTGTCAACATCTATCTCCGTTGCCGATTCTTTCTCATTCCATATCTCTCTCCTCACAATCATTCCACTCTCGCTCTCACAGCCCATCACAAACACAAAACCACACACACGACACAAGCACAACAGCTCACAAACATGTAACAGAACACACATCACATCTATCAACTTTCTACTGCTTTCTAATACTGCCTACATACGGTAACTATAGACAGCTACCAACTAATTACAACTACAGCTCATACCTCCAATAGATAAGTGAGCAAATAGATAACAGAGTAAATAAATCAGTAGATAAATCAACAACTCATCCATACCGGACACCATTAGCTTGTTTCATTGAAGCCAATTGTGCTCCATCCCCACTTCCATATTCACTTCCATCTCCAGTTCCATCTCCAGTTCCATCTCCAATAGAACATATCCTGCTCCAGTTTTATCATGTTCTAAAACAACTGGAAACCATTTGGCAACACTGAAAACATACAGTTAGAACACTCAAATACGCTTACCTCTAGAAATTCAGCTTATCCACTGCTCCGTCAAGTTATACTTTCTTGTCCTACACAGTCTTATAGCAACTCCACGCAAAATACGGTATGAAACTCGAGTTCAATGCCACGATAGATAACGCACTGCTCATCTACTTTGTCATTTACGGGCTCTGAGCAATTAGTCTCATATTAATTGCACTATGCACTGTCAACATCTATCTCCGTTGCCGATTCTTTCTCATTCCATATCTCTCTCCTCACAATCATTCCACTCTCGCTCTCACAGCCCATCACAAACACAAAACCACAAACACGACACAAGCACAACAGCTCACAAACATGTAACAGAACACACATCACATCTATCAACTTTCTACTGCTTTCTAATACTGCCTACATACGGTAACTATAGACAGCTACCAACTAATTACAACTACAGCTCATACCTCCAATAGATAAGTGAGCAAATAGATAACAGAGTAAATAAATCAGTAGATAAATCAACAACTCATCCATACCGGACACCATTAGCTTGTTTCATTGAAGCCAATTGTGCTCCATCTCCACTTCCATATTCACTTCCATTTCCAGTTCCATTTTCAGTTCCATCTCCAGTTCCATCTCCAGTTCCATCTCCAATAGAACATATCCTGCTCCAGTTTTATCATGTTCTAAAACAACTGGAAACCATTTGGCAACACTGAAAACATACAGTTAGAACACTCAAATACGCTTACCTCTAGAAATTCAGCTTATCCACTGCTCCGTCAAGTTATACTTTCTTGTCCTACACAGTCTTATAGCAACTCCACGCAAAATACGGTATGAAACTCGAGTTCAATGCCACGATAGATAACGCACTGCTCATCTACTTTGTCATTTACGGGCTCTGAGCAATTAGTCTCATATTCATTGCACTATGCACAGTCAACATCTATCTCCGTTGCCGATTCTTTCTCATTCCATATCTCTCTCCTCACAATCATTAAACTCTCACTCTCACAGCCCATCACAAACACAAAACCACAAACACGAAACAAGTACAACAGCTCACAAACATGTAACAGAACACACATCACATCTATCAACTTTCTACTGCTTTCTAATACTGCCTACATACGGTAACTATAGACAGCTACCAACTAATTACAACTACAGCTCATACCTCCAATAGATAAGTGAGCAAATAGATAACAGAGTAAATAAATCAGTAGATAAATCAACAACTCATCCATACCGGACACCATTAGCTTGTTTCATTGAAGCCAATTGTGCTCCATCTCCACTTCCATATTCACTTCCATCTCCAGTTCCATATTCACTTCCATCTCCAGTTCCATCTCCAGTTCCATCTCCAATAGAACATATCCTGCTCCAGTTTTATCATGTTCTAAAACAACTGGAAACCATTTGGCAACACTGAAAACATACAGTTAGAACACTCAAATACGCTTACCTCTAGAAATTCAGCTTATCCACTGCTCCGTCAAGTTATACTTTCTTGTCCTACACAGTCTTATAGCAACTCCACGCAAAATACGGTATGAAACTCGAGTTCAATGCCACGATAGATAACGCACTGCTCATCTACTTTGTCATTTACGGGCTCTGAGCAATTAGTCTCATATTAATTGCACTATGCACTGTCAACATCTATCTCCGTTGCCGATTCTTTCTCATTCCATATCTCTCTCCTCACAATCATTCCACTCTCGCTCTCACAGCCCATCACAAACACAAAACCACAAACACAAAACAAGTACAACGGCTCACAACCATGTAACAGAACACACATCACATCTATCAACTTTCTACTGCTTTCTAATACTGCCTACATACGGTAACTATAGACAGCTACCAACTAATTACAACTACAGCTCATACCTCCAATAGATAAGTGAGCAAATAGATAACAGAGTAAATAAATCAGTAGATAAATCAACAACTCATCCATACCGGACACCATTAGCTTGTTTCATTGAAGCCAATTGTGCTCCATCTCCACTTCCATATTCACTTCCATTTCCAGTTCCATTTTCAGTTCCATCTCCAGTTCCATCTCCAGTTCCATCTCCAATAGAACATATCCTGCTCCAGTTTTATCATGTTCTAAAACAACTGGAAACCATTTGGCAACACTGAAAACATACAGTTAGAACACTCAAATACGCTTACCTCTAGAAATTCAGCTTATCCACTGCTCCGTCAAGTTATACTTTCTTGTCCTACACAGTCTTATAGCAACTCCACGCAAAATACGGTATGAAACTCGAGTTCAATGCCACGATAGATAACGCACTGCTCATCTACTTTGTCATTTACGGGCTCTGAGCAATTAGTCTCATATTCATTGCACTATGCACAGTCAACATCTATCTCCGTTGCCGATTCTTTCTCATTCCATATCTCTCTCCTCACAATCATTAAACTCTCACTCTCACAGCCCATCACAAACACAAAACCACAAACACAAAACAAGTACAACAGCTCACAAACATGTAACAGAACACACATCACATCTATCAACTTTCTACTGCTTTCTAATACTGCCTACATACGGTAACTATAGACAGCTACCAACTAATTACAACTACAGCTCATACCTCCAATAGATAAGTGAGCAAATAGATAACAGAGTAAATAAATCAGTAGATAAATCAACAACTCATCCATACCGGACACCATTAGCTTGTTTCATTGAAGCCAATTGTGCTCCATCTCCACTTCCATATTCACTTCCATCTCCAGTTCCATATTCACTTCCATCTCCAGTTCCATCTCCAGTTCCATCTCCAATAGAACATATCCTGCTCCAGTTTTATCATGTTCTAAAACAACTGGAAACCATTTGGCAACACTGAAAACATACAGTTAGAACACTCAAATACGCTTACCTCTAGAAATTCAGCTTATCCACTGCTCCGTCAAGTTATACTTTCTTGTCCTACACAGTCTTATAGCAACTCCACGCAAAATACGGTATGAAACTCGAGTTCAATGCCACGATAGATAACGCACTGCTCATCTACTTTGTCATTTACGGGCTCTGAGCAATTAGTCTCATATTAATTGCACTATGCACTGTCAACATCTATCTCCGTTGCCGATTCTTTCTCATTCCATATCTCTCTCCTCACAATCATTCCACTCTCGCTCTCACAGCCCATCACAAACACAAAACCACAAACACAAAACAAGTACAACGGCTCACAACCATGTAACAGAACACACATCACATCTATCAACTTTCTACTGCTTTCTAATACTGCCTACATACGGTAACTATAGACAGCTACCAACTAATTACAACTACAGCTCATACCTCCAATAGATAAGTGAGCAAATAGATAACAGAGTAAATAAATCAGTAGATAAATCAACAACTCATCCATACCGGACACCATTAGCTTGTTTCATTGAAGCCAATTGTGCTCCATCTCCACTTCCATATTCACTTCCATTTCCAGTTCCATTTTCAGTTCCATCTCCAGTTCCATCTCCAGTTCCATCTCCAATAGAACATATCCTGCTCCAGTTTTATCATGTTCTAAAACAACTGGAAACCATTTGGCAACACTGAAAACATACAGTTAGAACACTCAAATACGCTTACCTCTAGAAATTCAGCTTATCCACTGCTCCGTCAAGTTATACTTTCTTGTCCTACACAGTCTTATAGCAACTCCACGCAAAATACGGTATGAAACTCGAGTTCAATGCCACGATAGATAACGCACTGCTCATCTACTTTGTCATTTACGGGCTCTGAGCAATTAGTCTCATATTCATAGCACTATGCACAGTCAACATCTATCTCCGTTGCCGATTCTTTCTCATTCCATATCTCTCTCCTCACAATCATTCCACTCTCGCTCTCACAGCCCATCACAAACACAAAACCACAAACACAAAACAAGTACAACAGCTCACAAACATGTAACAGAACACACATCACATCTATCAACTTTCTACTGCTTTCTACTACTGCCTACATACAGTAACTATAGACAGCTACCAACTAATTACAACTACAGCTCATACCTCCAATAGATAAGTGAGCAAATAGATAACAGAGTAAATAAATCAGTAGATAAATCAACAACTCATCCATACCGGACACCATTAGCTTGTTTCCTTGAAGCCAATTGTGCTCCATCTCCACTTCCATATTCACTTCCATCTCCAGTTCCATCTCCAGGCCCATCTCCAATAGAACATATCCTGCTCCAGTTTTATCATGTTCCAAAACAACTGGAAACCATTTGGCAACACTGAAAACATACAGTTAGAACACTCAAATACGCTTACCTCTAGAAGTTTTAGGAAAATTAAAATGTCTGTCAGTAGACGTTTCGATTAAAATTGTCGTCAGTACTCATATATATAAATATAAATATATATATATATATATATATATATAAATATATATATATATATATATATATATATATTTATTTATATATAAATCTTAGAGAAAACAGATTTTGGGATCTCAATCTTTGTTCACACGTTAAGTCGTTCATTCCTGGAAATGCTTTTGCACCATGCCTTTGTAGCCTCTCAATATTTACAATGCTACATTGGTTTCAAGGGGTCGAAACTAATGCCTGATATTCTACGTGAGCCTGTACTATGGCCTTGAAAAGTAGCTTAAACAGTCTATCATCTAAGAACTGGAAGGTCCTTTGTATAACGCCTAGCATTTGCATTCCTTTGGCAATCTTTTAGTCACTATGTTCCTTCAAATTTAAGTCACTGTCCACAATTGCATCCCTATAATATAACACTGATTAGGTGCATTGCTTCTAATATTCAACTAGATATGGATACATCTACGTGATATGATGAATGCTGTGTCTAATTGGTCATATGGTGGTCCAATGGGCACTTATTCACCATTGCTTAGGTGAAGAGTCCAAGGGATAAAATAAACTCATTTTACACATGATCAGGTTCTGAGTCTCTATGTAAACATATTCCAGGACATTCAAATGAAAGGACGATCCTACTTGCCTACTAAACCGAAAATTATCAAATGTATACATTTTGGCGCCTTCTGGATTTTCAATGAGGTCTTACCCTATGACATTTCATTTTATGAATCACATTTCATTTTAAGATACAACGTTGGAAGGAGTAAGGCTCTGACACTGAAATTTTTGCATTTGCCACAGCTCTATTATCATTAATCAACGGTGCTAATGTCACGAAGATCAGAACAGGTGAGCGCAGGTTATGCCTTTCAACTGCATGGTTGAAACCTAGTTCTTGTTATATAACTGTGTGCTTACATTAACTTGCACAGTACAGGGATGGCAGAGCAATATATTTATTGCATAGGCTCTAGTTTTCACAAGTCGTCTTCAAGGTGCCCTTCGTTAAGAGTTGTACACTGTAAATGAAAAATTACCTTACTAAATTTATTACAATTGAGGACACACATCACTAGAAAATCAGACTTAAAACCTAACTACAATCGAAATCTGAAGTTCACAAAACAAAAAGTTAAGGATTATTGAACAAGACAAAAAAAGATTGGGAAGCTCTTTTAGCAGATGCTTTGAAGGTGCATAAAGCGGCTGCATTCTTTGACCTAACTGAGAGGTGACTCCAAAGTTCTGCGACTCTAAAAAAAATAGCACTTTGGTCCTTTACTAACTTATATATGGGAAGCCGCAAGCCTGTCTCTGTATTGCAGAAGCTCCTAAAGTAGCAATGTGAATTTTTGATGAACATGCTATTTAAGTACTCTAGAGCAAGCTCTAAATCAAAGGATAACAATCCAGGGACATAGAAGGTGCTAATACTGAGATAAGGGTGTTAAAAGCCTCGCTTTTGTACTATGTTACGTACAAATGTGTCCGTTTAGGTAATAGTCTATGGAAAGAATGTTCAGTATTGCATGACTGGCATCGCACTTCGGTGAGTTAAGCTCATTTGAAGTGGAATTAAATTTCAACTAACTTAATTTTCAAAATCTCTTACAGGAGAATTTTCGATATTTTTGTAACCATTCTCGCTTACCGATCAATACTAGCAGCAATCTTATGCAGTTCGATTTTCCTTAGCTCCATTCATTCAGTCACTGGCGGCGCCACGGAGTGACTGGGGGACAGACCGGGTTTGACTATAAAATGAGATGCATGTGCGGAAGTAGAATAATCAAATAAGCACAAATATCCAAGCATTTAGAAGTAATATACAATAATGAAATATAGGTACTAAGTCCCTATTTTGAAATTGTGTGATAGGAAATTTTATAATTCATTCTTGTTACCTGATTATTATTATTATTTTATTATTATAAAATTCTTTATAGTTGGTATAATACATAGTTATAAGAAAACTAATTCAAACCAACTATTTACAATACTTAAAATCTAAGAAATATCAAATATTAAAGAAAAAGAAAAAGTATTTGTAATAGTGTTATTCGATCTTTTTAATTTTTTGGGTAATCGCTATCCCTATTTTTTGTTTAATTACAGATCTTGCAATTGCATGTAACTCCATTCCATTTTTTGATCTCTCTTTTGAATATTGCTGTCGAGTTTGCATTTTTATGGCATCGGGTAGCGTGTTCCAAAGGAGAGCGCCTTTAAATACTAATGAGTTAACTTCATATGTGTTTGTTTTTCGTTTTGGTATTTGTAATAAGTTGGTTGTTCTCAATTCATATTTTATGTGCTTTCTTTCAAAGAGTGTCCACATGAATGATGGACCTTCTTTTGAAAGGCACTTAAAGATTTGGAGCATCAGTTTTTGCAAGTTCTTTATGTAGACCATATTGCAACAGCAAATAGATTAAATATAGTCACGCCTGGGGTGCATGAAACAAGCATCAGTGATCACTATATGGTGTACTGTGTTAGAAAATTTCGTGGTGCTTCTAGAAGACAGCATAAAAACATTTCAACAAGACAACTCAAAAATTTCAACTCTGATGTCTTTGTAAACGATCTGCTTTCAATTGACTGGAATGGCATTGTCAATAATAACGATGATGTTGACCTTATCGTTGAACAGTGGACCTCTTCGTTCTCACCGATTCTTGATAAACATGCGCCACTTCGCGAAAGACGTGTGTCAGAAAAGTTCTATCCTTGGCTCACGAAGGATCTTAAGCTTATGTCTGCTGCTAGAGATAAGTTGAAGAAACAGGCGGTTCGCTCAAACTCTGAAATATTAATGCAAGCCCATCGGCAAATGCGCAACAAAGTTAACATACTTAACACAGAGTCTAAGCGTGAGTATTTTTCTAATAAGATTGCTTCGCGTAATGGAGACCTTAAAAACTCATGAAAGACCATTAATCTTGTTTTAAACAAAAAATCAAAAACCACGTAAATAGCATAAATGATTTTTTCTGTAATAGTGGCAAAAACCTCAGTGTTTTCATTTCATTTTTTCATTTTATAATATTTAAACACGTAAAAAGTTTCAATATAATATAAATACTGTTTTCCAAACTGACGTGTTAAAAGCAAATTAATAGATATAATGTTACAAACAAAGAAACCCTAATACAATCGTTTAATAAAAAAGAAAAGAAAATGAGACAAAGGAAAACATTAGCTCTGGTTCAGTGTATCGACATCGTTTTTTGATCGCCGATTGAAGGCACTGAGGGAGGTTGCCACTTTAGCAGCCCTACTCAAGCTGTTCCAAAGTCTGGCCCCTCGATACGAGAACGACTTTTGACCAGCACTAGTTTTTAAAAGAGGCAATTTTAGATCAGTATCTGTTGGGCGTAGTACACGACCGTTGCTTTCTGAACATCTTGCGAACAGATTTCGCATGTATCCGGGAGCAAGGTCATTCAGAGACTTATAAATCAATGTTGCTGTTTCTTTGTGAATAAGATTAGAAATCGTTGGCCACCCTAGACTCTGGATAAGTGGGGCCGCTGATGCATCATGTCCACTATTCATAACTATTCTCGCTGCCCGATTTTGTACCTTTAGCAAGCTGTCAATTTTACGCTTACTGCAGTTACCCCATACGGAGCAACAGTAACTAAAATGGGGCTCAACCAAGCCTCGGTACATTTTTGCAAGGATTTCTGAAGAAAGATATTTCTTCGAATATTTGATCAGTCCAAGGGCTCGGAGTGCCTTTTTCTTTGCCTTATCAATATGGTCATCCCATTTCAGTTGATTGTCAACTTGAACACCAAGGTACTTAAAGCTACTGACGATCTCAATATTATCATTATCTATTTCAAACGATGGTTGAGCATCAGGCTGGCTTTGGATCTTACGGATATTTGGGCCTGAACCAACAATCAGAGATTGGGTTTTAACGACATTTAATGAGAGCTTGTTTCCATGCAACCAGTACTGCAAGTTCGAAAGATCACAGTTTAAGTCATGTTGAAGATCTTCGAGACTCATAGAGGAGTGCGATATTGTAGTGTCATCTGCGTACATACTGACATGCGCTTTTTCAAGCGAAAAAGGTAAGTCATTTATGTAGGTCAGGAACAAAAGTGGACCAAGACAAGAGCCTTGTGGGACACCACAATTTATATCACTTACATTAGATGAAACACCATTGACCTTGCAAAGTTGCTTACGGTTGTTAAGATAAGAGGCGAACCAATCGTGTTCAAGACCATTTACACCATACTTTGCAAGTTTTTGCAAAAGAATATTGTGGTCAACCGTATCAAATGCTTTCTTTAGGTCAATAAAAATCAAACCAGTATATTCTCCTTTGTCGATGTTAAGGTACCAGTCGTTAGCGTTTTTCATAAGGCAGGTAACAACGGAGTGTAAGGGTCTAAAGCCAGACTGATGCCGGTATATAAGGTTATTGGTGTTCAAGTAATCATAAAACTGATCGTACAAAAGTTTCTCAAAAAGACGCGAGATAAATGGTAAGACGGAGATAGGCCTATAGTTAGATCTGTCATCCCTTTCACCACTCTTAAAGATAGGGGCAACACGAGCTAACTTCCAGCAATCTGGGAACTTCCCAGAAAATAGCGATGAATTGAACAAATCACACAAAGATCCTATAATAAAGGGCAAAGCTATCTTCAAGAAGTGACAAACTACCCAGACAGAAAACCCCCTTCTTGAAAGTAGGTTATTTGTTAACGAGCATAATTTGCGGTTTGAATTTCAAGCTGTAAATATTACTCAGGTGGAGAAGGCCTTTGGAAAATTCAAAAAGTCCATGGGATTTGGCACTGATGGTATTGCCAATCATTTCTTGAAAATTGCGCTACCTGTCATCAGTGAATCCCTTTGCAGCATTTTCAATCTTTCTATAGCAACTGGTGTATTCCCAGATTCTTGGAAAATTGCTAGAGTTGCCCCCATTTTAAAAGTGGTCAATCTGATGTTCGATCAAATTATAGGCCGATTTCAGTACTACCTTTCTTGTCGAGGGTATTTGAAAAATTGGTTTTTAACCAGCTTTATGAATATCTAGACAAAAACAAGCTCATTTACTATAAACAGTCTGGGTTTAGGTCCTTGCACTCCACTTTCACTTGTCTGCTGAAGTCTACAAATGACTGGTATGTTAATATGGACAAAGGTAGATTCACTGCTACAGTATCTATTGACTTGAAAAAGGCTTTCAATGCTGTAGATCACGATATTCTACTCCAAAAGTTAGAAAAGTATGGAGTGATTGGCCTTGAAAATACCTGGTTTTCCTCCTACCTGAAAAACAGGCGGCAGCTTTGTAGAGTGAATGTGGTAGCCTCAAATATGGAAGAAATTAAATGTGGAGTTCCACAGGGCTCTTGCCTTGGGCCCCTTTTATTCCTCATATACATAAATGATCTGCCGTTTTCTCTTAAAAGCAGTGAAGTAGCAATGTATGCCGATGATACCTGTATAGCATATATTCTTCTAAGAATATCGACGAGCTTAATGATAACCTTAACAGCAATTTAGACTCCTTGAAACAGTGGCTTGAAGGTAATAAGCAATCTCTGAATGTAATCAAAACACAAGCAATGGTTATAGGCTCTAGACCTAATATCAAGAAGATATCAGACAAATCAGTACCAACCCCGACTTTCACCATTGGCAACTCGCATATTGATGTTGTAGATAATGTGAAATACTTGGGAGTACAACTAGATAAACATCTTATGTGGGATGAGCATACTAAGGCTTTACGTTCAAGGATTTCTCGCTCTTTGGGGTTCCTAAAATATGCAACGAAATTGCTTCCAAAGCATACCTTGAGTCAGTTGTATAGAGGTATCGTTGAGCCACATTTTCGCTACTGTTGATCTGTGTGGGGTAGCTGTGGAGACATGCTTCAAAAGTTGCAAAATCGTGCTGCGAGAATAGTTACCAACAGTAGCTATGATGTAACAGCAGCTCACTTGATAAAAGAGCTCAAATGGCCGACAGTCCACGATATGATCAAACAAGAGACGGCCACCATTGTTTTCAAATCAATAAATGGCCTCGCACCCACTTACCTCTCTACTCTATTCACGAGAAACTCGACACGGAACATGGTAAATTTGAGAAATTATGAGACTGACTTACTTGCTCCACGAATGAAAACAAGTAATGGACAAAAAACATTTTCGTTCCGTGGACCAAAGGTTCGAAATAAATTAGGACACGAGGTCAAGCTAGCCTCCTCTCTGTCTACTTTTAACTGTAAATTGAAATGCAAATAGCCTTTAATTTTTCATTTATTCTAAGTTGACATTGTAAATTTTCTCTTTTTATTTTAGTATCATTGTAATTAGGTTTTTTTCCACGGCCCCTGAAAAGCAGCCAATCTTGGTTGATGGGGCCACCATGATTAAAGAATTTTAAAATGAAATGAAATAAATGAAATGAAAATGGACTTTTCGGTCATTTGTCCTTTCAAGTAGTGCTTCATATGGTATGTTGAAGTCGTTATGTAGGATTCTCAATGCTCTGCTTTGGACACGATCTACCCGATTGTTTGAAGTCTTCCCATGGTACATCCAGATCAGGGGACAAAAATTGAAATTTGACATTATAAATGTATTATAAAAGATCTTACCCTTCTCGTGGTTTAGATAAGGAGCCACACGTGAAAAAGCACTTACTTTCCTGTTCGCTTTCTGACAGAGGGCTTTTATGTGTTCATCAAACTTCAGTTGAGAGTCAATTATGACTCCTAGCAACTTAACTTTGTTTGTGAGAGGGATTACTTTATCATTAATTTAAAGGATAAGTTTTGGTTGCTCACTCGTCCCTAAAAACGTAATCTGAAATTTACCAGGGTTGGCTGCCATATGATTATCTCTGAACCAGCTGAGGGTGTTGGACAGGTCTTCCTCAAGGTCTGATGTCACACTGTCAATATCTTTCCCAGATGTATATATTGTAGTGTCATCTGCAAAATTACAAACTTCCGACTCGTTAACTGCTAGAAGCAGATCATTAATGAAGATCTTGAAGAAAAGTGGTCCTAGAACTGACCCTTGTGGGACACCTGATTTTATCTCCAGCCATTCACTGAATTTGGATCCAACGTTAACGCGCTGTTTTCTATTGGAAACGTAGCTGTGAATTAATGATAGGCTATGATGATCAAATCCATAAGCTGCAAGTTTAGCTATCAAGAGGTCGTGAGGTAGGCAGTCATATGCATGTGAAAGGTCCATAAGTGCCATCCCCACAACACCCCCCCCATCTGCCAGGGCCTTGCGACACATTTCTGTGAGCCTGAGTAGGGCGTGTTCTGCACTATGCCCATTTCGAAAGGCGCACAGTAAATTAGAAAGTAGTCTGTACGCAAACGGGCTGATTTGTTTGGACATCAAGCGTCCAAAAATCTTAGACATCGCTGATAGTACACTTATGGGCCTAAAATTCTTTTTAAGGGAAGAATCGCCCAACTTAAAAATTGGTGTCACGTCAGCGAGTTTCAATTTATTGGGGAAGGTGCTGTTTGCGAACATCTGGTTTACAAAAAATGTAAAATACTCGACGCAATTATTAGCAAGAGATTTAATTATATCTGTTGATAGCTCTCCATTGGTCTTCTTTGAACGATTTAGTTGATTGATTTCATTCCAGACTTCCAACGGGCTAACAGGATTAAATTATGCTTTAAAAGTTTTGACTTTACGACTTTCAAAACGTTAAACTAATGTACATCTCATAGGAAAAGTGAAGGGGCAACAGATCCTCAGCCCTCCTGGCTCCGCTGCCCATGAATTACTGTATAGTTTTCGTTTTCTCTATTTTACATAAGTCCTGCATCAATTCCAGCACGATATTTTCCATGATGCACAATAATTCGAGCCATTCTAGTTTGCACCATATTCCTGCACGTCTAATTTCCAATAGAACTTCTACTTGATATATTTTATGCTTTTTGAGGACTAACTATCTGTTCAACATAGCCTTTCTATCATGCCGTTTTCATACTAGCATATATCTACAGAACTGCCTTTTAAGTAGAGAAGAATATATGTCCCTATAACTACCCAAATTCAATTTAATTAATGATCACCCCTTTGAAAGGTATCCCTCCTTAACTGTCAAACAGCACATGAAAGCATATGATATTATATGAAATCAAATGAAATGAAACCACATCACTAGCAATTACAGGACAAGACAAAATGCAATAGAATAGAACAACTAAGTTCAATTTCACTCCCTTTGTTATTTCTATCTTTGCTTCTGCCTCATATAAAATAAAAAACTGGAACCTCAAAGAAATGGTAGTAAGTTGCTAAGTGCCGCAAAAGCCAAAAGGCCATAACAAAATGCCAGCAAACTGTGACAGTTATATATTACTAATATATTACTTGGTTGCTATAGAATCGTTTGCACAAATTAAGGTTTAAATCTCTTTTTGAGTAGCATAAGGTTTTGGCGCCAAGTATATCCTTTAATTTACATGCAACTAAACATAAAATCGCTATATAAGACGTCAATACGGCTCATGCAGGTATTCAAGGCAAAAGAGGATCACTTGCCGTTTCTACATATCTGATGCTCGATTGTGGACTACATACTAAACGGTATACGTCCGTGAATGAGAAATCTACTGAACAAAGATTAGGCAAATCATATATCAGACCTTGATCATGTTGAGGACATTTTTAAACTGCTCACTATTCTACACCCTTTTGAAGGTTTCCAATAGCTAATGAAGAACATGGGTAAAGTATAAAAGCGAACTTACAGATCGAAGCATCGATTTTGCAAGATGCACTCAAAATCTTCCACTCTGGTGGCGACACGATTGCATTGCACTTCCAAGTGAATGTCAGGTTTGCGAAATCATGCTATTGTTTAGTCAAGCAATTCATTTCAATTGCCTGTACTCAAATATGATTGGCTGAGAAAAGCATGAGGTAGAGTCAATGGAAAACAATGATTGGTTGAGGAAAGCGCGAGGCGGGGTCAAGTCTCATTGTCATGATCTTGAAAGTCGCCGAGTGCAATAGCTCTCTGGGAGCCCAGTGGGAGTTGTATTTCTATGAACCAATATGCTGCAAAGTAAGGCCCGTTTTAAAAGTCGCACTTCTCATGTCCAAAACTTAACTCGAGAATTAATGCATGAGAAGGGCGACGTTTGAATCAATTAGGCACGGCAGATGTAGTTAAGTCCGGAATTCTCTTCCGAGCTGCACTAAGCTAAGGCTAGGCTTTGTTTCAAACGTCGAACATTTCATGTGCCAAGCTTAATGCTTTGAACTTGCATGAGTGTTTTTTCGTTATAATTTTCCTTCAATGCGGAATGCAACAAATATTGTTGCATATTCGTGACGTACGTGACAGGTACTTTCATATTGTATATAATTCATGTATGAAGGAGCAATCTTTATCAACAAACTTGAAATGCTTGACGGAAGAATTTTAGTTTGACATAGGAGCAGCACAATTAACATCGACATTTAAACGGGAGTCGCACTAAGCACTCTCAGTTGCTGTACCAAATTGAATTGAGTTCGACTCATGAGAAGTTCGAAATTAGAAACAGGCCTTTAACCAGGGGTAGGACATTATTCTACACAAAGGGCCACATTAGAAGCAAAAATATTGAGGAGAGCTTGACCAAATGGACTGATAAAATTTCTAAATAATATTGTCTGTATTTTGTAAAGAAGTTTGACAAAACGCCAAAGTCTAAAATAGACAATGCAGCTTCACTTTTTACTTTATATACAGCATTTCACTGGCCAGTCAAGAGTCTATCAAAGGGCCATATGTGGCCCGCGGGCCATTCAATGCCCCGGTCTGCCTACACTCGTGTATTCGGGACTCCATATGTATTTCGTAGCAGATAAAATATCACTATAGCACGAAAAAGCGGGAACATTGCTTTTTCATGCTATAGTGAAGTTCTGTAGTACCAACAGACTTTTCACGTAGATAAAATATGCAGCCATGCAGTCTATGAATTTATATGTGTTTTCAGTTTCTCGTAAAATGCTTCTTACGTAAACACACCTTGGAGAATTCATCCCCAACGGTTCTCCAAGCAAATCCTTTACATAATCTTACAGGTCATAGAAACAATAGCATTGGCTCTAAAACTCTCGCTTTACATTATCTATGCATAGTATTGTATGAGCTAGAGGAGGAGTTGAATCATTTTCAAGTATCCTTATTTTCTATTGAGTCAAGTATCCTTGCTCTTAATCATTCTACACTTATACTATATTTCCAGTCACTGGCGGACCAAACGGTTCAGGGCCCTTAGCAATAAGGTGCTGCTGGGCCCTTTCACATTTAATTATTTCCCAAATCTAGGCAAAAATTAAATCAATAGAAGAAACACGCGACTCAAGTGATTTGCTAAAGTGGATCTAGGAATCAATCAAGCCTACAGTTGCAATTTTCTCTTTTACTTCCTTGCAAACTTTATTACCATTTGCTAGTAACTTCCAGTCAAATTCTTTTGTACAATCTTTGGAATACATGTTCAACAAGCTGTCTGGTAATTTGGAGACTTCCTGGTTGGTTGCTCTTGCTAGGCGGTATGGAAATTGACGCTAAATATTGAAGTAATCTTCTCTTCTATACCCAATCAGAATTTAACACTGTTTAAAGTGGATTGGAGATCTCCTCCCTACATTCTTCAGGAGCTGTTGAATAAAAGAGATGCTTTTAAATCCAAATATCCCTAGTATTGACTGAGCTCCATCAAAGTACAAGCCTCTTTTCACTTCTTGTTCAAGTGCCAAATGTAAATTTTCATTTTGAAGAAATGTTAGTCAAATCAAGTAAAGAAGATTGCAAGGCTTGACAAAAACACCGTACACTATTAGATCTCAAGCAGTAAATTTCAATAAGCCTGTTCTTTAAGAGCTCCATGATCATCCAAAGAGAAGTTTCACTCCATCAAAAGGAAACATGAAGACAGCCCGATACAGCTATCCTTTTCATTAGCAAGGGGACAAAGGGACAAGAACCACTCTGTAACCTGTTAACTGGGTTATTCAGTCATTCAATCACTTTTTAAATCAAATAATGCAAAAACTTTGCCTTCTCAACACATCTTGTGGGGCATTTAGGATTTGTCCTAATCCCAACCTACGTCGGTTATGCCATTGCATAATGCTGCAAGATCATTTTACCATAGAATTTCATATACGCGATGCTTTTCATAACTAAATACCTATTTATTAAAGGTATCTTCTCAGTAATGCCCTTTTCGTGCCAACATACATTTAAAGAGCTATGTATGAGTAAAGTAACATATATTTATCTAAATATAATACTAAATGCGATTATGAATGGCGAATGATGTCCCTCCTTACTCCTTCTTCATGGAAAATTCAAAACAAATTGAACTTCACACAAATGACAATACATCTGTTGATCAATAAACTGTCATTCATTATGACACATGTATTATTGCTTAGTTATGCAAAGGTTTCAAACCTGTAGCAAAGTATAATAAATTGAAAAAGCCAGAAATACAATGTCAGTAAACAGTCCCAACAATAGTATACTAGTATAGTGCTCTGATGCCATAGAACCACTTCAGCAATTCTAGGTTAAAACCTCTTATGGAAGCTCAAAACTGTGGCGCCATGCAACTAACAAGCATTGTTCTTATAGAAGACTTTAGTGCGTTTGCTGAAGGTGTTCAAGGTAGGTACATTCAATACGTCCGACGGAAAGCTGTATGAACTTACTTGTTGCTACAGAATGATTTGCGGACATTATGTCACCGAGACTTCATGAAAAAAGCAAGTAAATTATGTTCTACGGATAAAAACTCTTTACAAGCTACCAAAAGAAATACAAAGAGCTTTGGCCAAGAGTTATTCTCTTTCAAGGGGAGTTTCCTCTGAAACGTCTTTAATGAAAGTGTCAAAAATGAGCCAACACGGCTGGCTTTCAAAAAAGTATCAAATGTTGGGCTGGAAAAGAATATACCTGCAGACAATGCCATTATTCAACTTTTCTATACAATGTAACAGCTCTACGAAGGGGACTAGAAAAAGAGGGGAGTTTTAAAAATAGTGTGACTATCTATTGCCATGTGTTTGAACATTTACAATATGCTTCGTTATCTATCAAGGTTTATTGGAGAGGTGGCTGAATAAAGCTTTTCAGTTTCAAAATTCCTTCTTTCAAATAGTGCTTTGAATTAGTACCTTCTAGTATTGTTGCGAACGGTGACACAGTGGATGGAATGCATGGGGGCTACAACCCAACAGAAAGTCTATCGGACGCTTTTGCCATTTTCGGATTTTTGTATCTAATTGAGTTTCTTTTGCTGTGTTGAATGTTTTCAAAAGAATAACGTTACAGCACTTTGACAAATTCATCCTTGCATACTGTATTCCTATAGCTACTGCAAGAATACAAGGAATCACAGTAAATTTCCCACAGACAAGATAAATTTTGTAATCTACAAAACAGAACTTTTCTTTGGCCGTGTAAGAGAACTAGCCAGACTCAAAATGGATTTCGTATGTAAACACCATTGATAAGAGAAAGATGAAGGAAGCAGGGAGAGGGTGGGGTAACGCTGTTTTGTTGAGTAATTGTGGGAGGGTGGTGGAGGCTCCTGATGCGTCACCGAAGAGGGAGGGAGGGCCTCCAAAAGTACAAAATGTGCGATATATACCTGTTCAATGATCCCTTAATTCCTCCATCATAATCTAGCTTGTTTTCTCTGTTGTCTTCTTTCAAGCTGCAGAAGCTTCCAAAGAAGCATACTGATAGCAAATTAAGTTCTAATAGAAGAATATATGCCCGTCTCTAGTCTGCTACATTTTTGTTGGACGGATATAGCAGTCTTGTCCTAACACATGACAACAACCTGATAAAAGATCACGAAGTTATTATGGCTTTCAAATACGTCAATGGTCATAAATTCATGTGAGACAAATGAAGACAACACAGAACAATATTTCTTCACTTTACAATTTCTTCCGTCCAACAGTCCGTTTGTTGAAGCGTGAAAATCAGCAAAAGGTTATTATTCACGTCGAACCTTGCTTGACTCGCGATACGTACTCTGAAAAATATTTTAAAATTTAAATACAACTTCAACAATAAATCCTTAGATAGAATGCTCCAAAAAGCTAGCTGGAAAATTATGGCACTTTCTATCGTTCTATCCAACAGATTATCGTATTTTCAAAATATCTGAATAATAGAGCCTCAAGTAAGCTACTTGGTTTTGAATTTAGAAATTTCAGCATACTTATTTGATGAAATGGAAGTATGATGTGTCTTTGGGGGAAATGAACAATTTTCATTCATTCTCAAAGTGCCGATTCGTACTAATTGTTCGCGAGGTACGTCTGGGACTCGACTGAAAATAAACCAACAGAACCACCAGAGCTTCCAGGAAAGTTAGGCATATGTAAATATCGTTTATTTCTATTCTTTAAGTTGTAAGACGCGCTTATTATGTCCAAAAGTATTTGTATTAGCTGACAAGAAATACGTTAGGTTAGGTATAAGTAATACACAAGTAGTAATCTCATCTGTCATGCAAACTCTAGGCATACGATAGGAATCCCTTTGCAGTAACTGTACATTAGGCAGTATTCCATTCTATTGTTCAATGTTTAAGGAGTATTCCCCCTAGCGTAATAAACGACCAGATTAGGTATTACAGAAGAAACTAGCATTACCCCATATCGTATTTATGCTGAGTAACGATTACTCTATGTCGGCAGAAATGCTGATGCATCGTAAATAAGTATTTCTCCGCCATATAAATGCTTCCCTCGTAGAGAACAAAAAGAAAGATACAGAGACAGAGGAGTAATAGTTGGAGCCAAGATGGGTTAGAGTTCAGAGTTAGGAGTTAGAAGGTCCAATGGCAGGGACGTGAGTCTCCTAACAGAACAATGCGTACAGTTATTTTAATGAAGATAAAATGTAATACCTATGATACTGCTGACGACTTAAATTTTGATTTAAATTTAATAAACCTTTGGGTTCACAAATGGAGAATCTCTTCAATCCTGATATTACTAAGCAAGCAGTTGAGGTAATCTTTTCAAGGAAAAGGTGTCCTTTAAATCACCCATCGATATTTTTCAATGCTACCCTTGTTAAGAAAGTCCAGGAGCAGAAACACCTTACTCGACTCTAAACTATCCTTTTCTAACCATATCAAATCTGTCGTCTCGAAGGCCAGACAGGCAATAGGAATGTTGAAAGCTCTCGCTAAGTATGTACTTCGACATACCCTAAGTGGAATACACAAACTTTATATCCGACCACATCTAGATTATGATGATGTCGTTTATCACATTCCACGAGCCATTGATGAATTTAGCCATAACATTGCATTGAACAGTCAAATGGACAAGCTTGAATCTATACAATACTCAGAGGCCTTAGCAGTTTCTAGTGCCTGTTAGAGCAGTTGTATAGGGAGTTGGAGTGGGAGTACTTGAATCTCAGAAGGTGGAGTTGGCGTCTTATCCTTTTCTATAAAATAAAGAATTACCTAACACCATACTAAACCAGATATCTCATCCCTCCCATCCGGGATCTTAGTTACAAAATCAGAAGGTGCAATTCAATTCGGCAAGTATGTGCGAGATCGAAAAGTTGCGAGTCACGTTTTCATCCCAGTTGTATATTGGAATGGGAAAAGCTTGAGTCAGAAATTAGTTTGTCGAATTCTGTAAGCGTGTACAAGAAGAAATTGATAACTATTATTGGACCTACCCGAGCAGGGTTTCGGTGCTTATGATCCCGAAGGCATATCTGTTTTAACTCAGTTGTGTATTTGTCTTAGCAGCTTGAACTAACATAAATTTAAACATAATTCTTGGGACACACTGAGTATCATGCGCTCGACAAATGACGGTGTTGACAATATGGAGCACAATCTCCGGCTTTGCCAAGCTTATAGTACAAGTAGGCGAGATCTTCTCACGTGTTTGAACAATATGTTACACCCATTTGGATTTAGAAATTTGAGCAATGAAGAATTTCTACAACTTATTCTCCATGGCCATGATAATTTATATGATTCAAATGCTAAAATCTTAGCAATGACTATACGATACATTCATGATCCTAATCGTTTTGAAAGAATGACCAGCAGCAATTTTTCCTAATATTCTTAAAGTTCTTTTCTTGTTTAATCAATATATAACCATCCTATTCCCACATGTTTCCCTTTTCTTTCCTTCATATATTTTTATTGCTTGAATCTTTATTCAATGGCATTCTCCCGTTACGTAACGCAAATTTTACCGCTTTGGGGCTCTCACTCCTTTCTTTTTATAACTTCCTTAGCATGGCCCTACATGCATTTTGAAATCCTGTTTTAGAAACTTTTGAGGTGCCCTCCCTGGTGGAGCAGTTGTGTAACGGGTGAATGATCCATTCGCTTGTCTATGTATTTGTGCCTACTTGTATTCGTACGTTCTGTGTAATATTTATATGAATACAGACAGTAGTGAAGAAGAGGTGGAAATCGGGGGGGGGGGGGCTTGATACCCTTAGCTACAACCTGACAGAGCGCAGCGCCAGCTGCCATCGAAATTTAAAGCACGAAGGATAGAAAACCATTTATCAGCAAAATGCCATGTTCATTGTATTTTCATACTGTTCGCTATTCCAAACGCTTATGAGGTTTTCAATAACTAAGGAGAATAAAGGTAAAGTATAAAAGTTAACTTACACATCGAAGTATCTAGTTCAGAAGGCCCACACGAGATCTTCCGCTCTGGTGGTGACACGCTTCTACTGCTCTTTCAACTGAATGATGTCTGGCAGCATACTGAAGCTTTTGTACAATGGCTCAATTGATTTCAATCAATTAATTGGCTACAAAGAAATGAAACAACAAATATGTCATATTGAATCTATTGATGAATTGAGAATAACTACCAAGATGGATAGTTCATAAGATCTTTTCATTCAAGAGATCTATTCATTTATGAAATTCTCTTCACATAAAAATATAGCACTATTTTCAATTCCCAACAGCCCTCTATTTCTATGGCATTATTGCATTTTCGCTATTTTTCACCTACTACTTGTTTTCCACCCTGAGTGTTTGTCTACTGTCTTCAAAATACTTTTTCCTACTGTGCTGTCTACTGCGTTCTGGTTCTTTGTCAATAGCCCAACATATGTATTTCTACATCAAATTATGTTTCATACAAAGCGTTCTCCTATTCTGCCTAAACCCTTTAACCATATCCCTACCTTTCTGAGGATGACTCTCAACAATGAAACGCTACGTTCTAATGGACTTCAACCAGATATGATAGCCTGTAGCAACACGGTTATGTTGAACACTAACTATGCAGAAGCACTGTTTCCCTTGTATATTTTCGCTCTTATCTTAAGATTTCTAACGTGCCTACGGTTTCTACCTTGGGACAAACATTATGAAAGTATAGGGTATATTTTATCCCAAATTTTAATGAAGCGCCAATTCGCAGGGTGAACGTTGGAAGAGTATTATATAAGATCAGAGCATAAATCAAGATCCAAGGGCAGAAAAAGTGAAGACCTATTGAGCACTAGGTATAGAGTTCATAGCCAATACGTGAATCAAATCTTGCTCACTTTTCCCTAACATTTTTCAAACGATCGCCAAAAATGTTCTATAGTTCATTAGCCCTCGTTTCGCACATTTACAAACAGGTAAAGAGCTTTGATAGATTAATAATTAGCAAAGATCACATATGGCTAGCAAAATTAACTTCCGCTTCTGAAAGGCTAAGCTGTGTGCAGATGCTATGCAAAGTGAGAAAGTTCACAATCATTAACAACACAAGGAACAAGGCCCTCCTTCGAACATGCCTCCTTTATACAAGCCCGGACCTCTAGGATATATGCGGACAAATAAGCCTCCACCCTCCAGTAAACCCCCATGGGGTTATCTAGGTTCAGCATAATTCAGATTAAAAGCAACAAAAATGAAATGTTCAGCAATTGCTTTGCTCACATGTGCAAATATTTGACGACAACAACTGTCCATCATTCTCCTCCTTCATCCCACCTCGATTAACATTTCAATCAAAGTAGCTTATATTCAGAAATTATATGAGATATTATCTTTGGTACACCTGCGGACCTCTAAATTTACTACGCCCTCCCCTCGAATAAGTCCCCCTCGAATAAGCCACCATCCACAAAATCGTTTCTGACAAATAAGCCCCCTGAGGCTAACTCGAGTCTTTGCGGTATTATCTTGAATTTGTTGTCTAGGAAGAGCTTTTTGACGACTAAATATAAAACGAACAACTATAAATAGTTATCTTGTTGGTTTTAAACATGTTGCAGTGAACGTAAACAGTGTAGCTTAAGCCCGAAATACATGGTCCTTTTCTACCTCCATTTTCACCTAGTGCATGTCAAAAACACTAGAAAACAAGATTATCTTTGACACACGCCATGTAATCATGTTCTCAATTTTCCCCTTTCAAAAAGATGGACATGTTCAAATTTCAGGCGAAATTAGATAGGTTTTTTCTATTCTGCTTTTGACAAGCGACAAGAAATCTTTTGTTCTGCCTGTCTCGCGTTACGTAATAATGTGTAGCTTCGTAGAACCAAGCCAAAACCATCGACAAGTACTACCCAGATAGACAAAAGCTCTCTTGTTTGTGCAGTGCCATGTTGAACGAATATTGCCGCCGAGATCAAAGAGCTGGGAACTTGCTCTAAAATAGAAACAGAGCGGTCTTCATGTGGGTATCAGTCGATAATAGGGTATTCATTATCTTCTGTGATTGGTGCCTTTGTGAGGAGGCTGTTAATCATTTAAAGTTCTAGGAAGGGGGCTTATTCGAAAGGGGCAGTATGAAGATTTAGAGTAATGTACAGGAAGCCCCTACCAAACCCCAAGAGTCGTTTTGAATGGCGGGGCAAATGAAAACATGTGGCCCCTCATGAGGTCAATGTGAAATTTCCAAGTTGATGCAATCACCAGAGTTTCATAATTCTGGTCCCCTTCTCAGGCCTTGGGGCAAGGAGAAATCTGCTTCCATTGCCCTGCAACTATCTAGGTTTTCCAGGCGTAATAGTCTTTGAGTTTTCCAGTCTACTTTAAATACCAAAACTATAGAGCCAACATTTATACTTTGTATTGATTTTACCATGATGAAAAGAATGAGAATAACAAGAGAAATGGCATATTATTGTGCATATGAAAACACCAATCGTCTGTACTTCTCTATTTATTTAGGGTTCAACGGAGGTACAAGAGGATCTTGTAAACACCCATCACTCATCAAATTGACCCAATCCTATTTGGCTAATAGGTGAAGACTTGTGAATTCTTGTGAAAAAAGGACCGTGTATTTCAGGCTTTAGACCATTTTGCATCTCGACAACTTCTGCTCCTCATCCATTCATCCTCATTTATCATCATCATTAAACGGAAGGCACGCAATTGGCCGCCGTGGCTTTCCATTTGTCTCAGGCCTGCGCTAGTCTGTAAATAGCTACAATACTTCTAATTCCAGCTCTATCCTTAATTTTATCACTCTATCTCGTTTTTGGTCTACCTCTAACTCTGTGTCCGTATACACTACCCATAAAGAAATAAACAACAAAGGACATCTTTCGTCTATTAATTTCTGTTAGTAGTCTTTCTTTACAGTCCATCTTTTCCAGGACCCATTCATTTGATTTCATATCAGTCCAGTGGCGTAGCGTCAGGGTATTCAAGGTATTCAGTGAATACCCTACAATTTCCAGTAAAAAATAATAATCTGCATTATGTTGCGATAACAGTACTATTTCTCAAATGCTCATTCAAATGGCAAATTTAACTCCTTTTAACGAGTTTACCAGCCTTAATATTCAAGCTGTGTAAGTGTGCAGACGTGAATCGTTTGGAAGCAAGCAGATTTGTGAAGATAATGCAGAAGACAGAACATGAACTTCATGTTAAACTGAAGTTCGTCACGAATACGCAGTGAATCCCGGTAGGGTGTTTCCACCAATCAAAATGCTCCATTTCATGAATAAATTTTTCCTTAATGAGCAAAAACAATCTCAAAATACGCTGAGAAATGGCCAGCGTCCAGCCTCATACTTCTAAAACCTCACATAGAGGCTAATAAACATTGAGCTTGAGTACTGGGAGTGGCGGAGTTGTAACCGAATACGAAGTAAATACGACACGTGAAATTTTTAATAGGAGAGTTGAAAGGCCGACTTTTTAGCAAGAAAGTTCTGGTCCGATGTAAATTCTGTTATATGGCAGCAGCAGCAAGAAAGACAACTGAAAGGTAGGTAGCTCGTAGAGGTTCAGTCGCACGTAGGCCAAGTTCCCCAATGTCTTATTTTGTAGTGTTAGGAGGAGCCTATAGCTGTTTTAATTTCGTGAATATTATAACGATAGACGTCAAACATTCCCCCTATATTTCTAAATATATGTAAGTTCCCTAGCTTAGTTTCTTTCTGTTTACATAATGCATGCTGCTAGCTTTGCACAATTCAAAGGTATGCAGAGTCATGTGATGTTGTCCCTATCAACATTCTGACTTATTAGTCAATCTCTGCTATTGTCCAGTTGCTATTGTAAAGAGTGTTATTTTGTTAAGGCTTCGAGAACCTTCTAGGCTTTGTTGTTATAGGCCCTGTTCATGATTTGCTAAATGGAGTTAACTTGACTATGGGAGAATAAGCTGTGGGTGATATCATGACATCGCTGATTCAAAACTCATTTTCAAAATTATCACTCACGGAAAAAAGAGGATTATTGAGAAGGGGAGACCGAAGCCTTGCAATAACATCACACAGTCTAGATACAATGTCTAATATTAATTTTCGGTTCTTTTCTCTTATGTGACCACGACCAACTGATGAATACATTTCATTTCATTTCATTTTACTTCCTTTAAGGAGGGTTGCCATTCAGCCAGAGCTGCTTTGCAAGGGGCCCTCCACTTAAAACTATAATACAATGAATATCTTAAAGTGTAGGAGATTGAGTTTTTACTAGATACTTATGTTCAGGGTGATAAATGCCACAGGACGTTCATTAGCCACACCCAGCCACACCCAGCCACACCCTATGATAGAATACACAGTCGAAAAGGTCGCGCTACGCCACTGTATCAGTCCAACTTATTCTCACTAACCGGCGGTAACACCACATTTCAAAGGCTTCTAGTTTCTTTTCATCCGACTTTTTCAAAACCCAACATTCTGAACCATAACTGGCAATACTTAAAACAAGTGACCCGAGTAATCTTTTCTGTGTTCCTGTCGACATACCCTTATTTTTCCAAATCTGAGTTAACGAAATCATTGCAATTTTGGCAATGCACAATCGTCTTCTGATTTCCTTAGTGTCATCACAATTATTGGTAATTAGAGAACCAAGATAAATGAATTCCTTGACACTCTCAATTCTCTTGTTATTAACTGTAATAAAATTTAATTCTTCATCATTGTTAGGTTTTCTACAGATTTTCATAACCTTAGGTTTACTTGGATCTAATGAGAGACCAAACTGAGAACCAGCCTTGTCTACTAGCTCCTGCAATTCTTCTATTCCACCAGCAATCAAGACAACATCATCTGCATATCTAAAGTTGGTGATCACTCTACCGCTGATTCTTACGCCTCCTGTGAAATGTTCAAGTGCATTTATCATTATCTGCTCAGAATATATATTGAATAAGAGAGGAGAGAGAATGCAGCCTTGGTGTACTCCATGCTCAATATCAAACCAATCTGTTAGACAATGATAAAACTGCATTGCATTGATAAAACTGGTTGAACACTGTCGTGCAGGACTAGATCATAAAAATATAGTGTGCATGGCGCTTATGGACCTTTCAAAAGCATATGATTGTTTGCCACATGATCTCCTTATCGCAAAACTTGAAGCGTATGGCTTTGGGGTGAACAGTCTTCGACTGCTGTATAGTTACCTTACGGCGAGAAGGCAGCGTGTCAAAATCAATTTCACTTATAGCTCATGGCTCGATATCACGTCAATTGTACCACAAGGCTCCGTGTTAGGACCACTTCTACTTAACATATTCATTAATGGTATGCTATCCTTTGTAAAAAAACTCAAAGGTGTGCAACTTTGCTGACGATATACTTTATATGCAACCAAGAAAGAATCTACCTGAAGTTCTGGCATCCTTGGAACTTGATGTTGGGATAACACTGGATTTGCTTGAAACCAATCTCATGGTGGCAAATCCAGCAAAATTCAAACTCATGTTCCTTGGATTAAATCAAACACATAAACTGTGTCTTGAGGTCAATAATAAAATCATTCCATCATCAGATACTGTTAAATTATTAGGGGTAGATATTGATTCAAAACTAAAGTTTGATCGCCATGTTAAAACTATGTGTGCTAAAACAAACAGGAAAGTAAGTGCTTTTCTAGGGTTGCAAACTTCATTACCTTTGAACAGGCTAAGCTCCTTTATAATCCTTTTATAATGTCAAATTTTGGACACTGCCCCCCTGATTTGGATGTTCTGCGGGAAAACTGCCAATGAAGAGATAAACAGAATTCACAAGAGAGCACTTCGTAGACTGTACAATGACTTCAGTTCAAGTTTCAAAGAACTTCTGAACAAATCAGGCCAAAAATCGGTCCATTTGCAAAATCTTCAAAAATTGCTCGTTGAGGTTTTCAAATCCCTCCATCAAATGAACCCCGCATTTATGTGGGAGCTTTTTGAGAGGAAACAATCAAACAACAACCTTCGCAATAAAGATCTCCTACAGGTACCAAAATTCCAAACGATAACCTATGGGGCAAATTCTATTACATACAGAGGCAGCTACCTCTGGAATAGCATACCTGATGTGATAAAGAGCTGTGATAGTGTCCTTTCTTTCAAAAGACAAATCAGAGAGTGAGGTGGTAATACCTGTACCTGCAGAGCTTTTAAATAAATGTGCATTTAAAGAATTTGATATGTTGTAATTAACTATTTTTGTAAGTTATTTTTGTAAATTATTTTGTAAGTATGTAAATAGTTGGTACTAATTAGTACACTTCCTCTGATGTGTACTATAGACAATAGTCTTCGCCCTGACATTCTTCTGTCAACAGCTGACAATATCCTGTACATCATAGAATTAACTGTGGGCTTCGAAACTAATTTAAACAATAATGCTCATCGAAAAGAACTCAAATATCGTCCCCTTCTATCTGATCTTGCCACTGATTATAAGGAAATAAAATTCGTAAACCTCTGCATTAGCTGCCTTGGGATGTTTGGTACTTCATCAAATTCGTTTCTCAAAATGTGTAATGACAGTGGTATCGACACTCACCATCTCAACTTTATCATTTCACAGTTGTCAACCATAGTCATACGCACAACGTACTACATATTTTGTATGAGGAACAAACCATGGTGTGATCCGGAGCTCCTTACCTATTAATTTTTTTTCCTTTTTCCAATCATAATCATTATTATTATTATTATTATGATCCGGAGCTCCTTACCTATTAAATTTTTTTTTCTTTTTTTTGTTTGTTTCTTTTCCAATTTTCCAATTCATTTTTTTCATATTACCTATCATTGTAACATTTTAAGCCAGCCAAATACAGATTACCTGTTAGCGAGATTTGTATTTGTAGACTTAAATATGATATGTGATGAAGTTTGAAAAAATTATATGTTGTTCTGACTGCTGCCTATTGCTTGGTATACAAGGATTTAATAAGATCAATGATGTGTAAATAGAAACCCATTCCTTTCATTGCGATCCAAAGAATTTCTTGCGAAACCATATCAAAGGCTTTACCATAATCAATGAAGCACAGAAAGATATCATTACCACATTCCCTATTCTTTTCAATGATTAATTTCAAATTGAGTATTTGGTTCCTTGTTCCAGTTCCAGATCTAAAACCAGCTTGTGTCTCATTAATTTCTACGTCCCTTTGAGGTTTCATTATATTTGATACAATTTTAAGTAATATTTTGCTACAGTGGCTAATCACAGACCTGCCAACCTAAAATTTTCAAAACCTGGAGATTTTAGATTTTTCCTTCAAAAAAACAGGGAGATTTTGTCCAAAACAGGGAGATCACGGGAATTTTTTAAGGGAATCAATATACTTGCTAAAATGTTGTTCTAGGCAAACAGTTTATGCCAAAAATGATCACGAGAAGTCTCTTCATGATAATATTTAGTGTTTTTTGACAATTATGAAGCACAAACAAACAATCTTTCTCCTGTAAAAAGCTGATGAACATGTCCTTGAAACATATGATGTTCTTTGGAGTCTTTGAAGCATAAGAACCCTGGTGGTGGCAAGTTAAGTCCTTTTCACAAGGAAGGCAATGAAACTTGTTCTTGTCATGTTTCACTTCTGATATTGGGTATGAAGCTTTCCATTCCTTTCTAAATGAAACCTTGTACATTTTTGAACCAGTGAACCTTTTTTTCGAAAAAGCTGTTGCTTTAGCTGTGTCTTCATTTCCATCATTTGACTCGATCTCTTCAGAGCTATCGCCATGTGTTCGCTTCGACGCCATTTTGAACAATAAGAGACATGCGCAGTTCAGTTAAAATAAGTGAATCAATGAAAACAACAACCGGACAACTTCCAGCACGCATTGATCGCAGAACTCTTTAAACAAATCGCGCAAAAATCAAACGAGATGCCAGAAAACCGACGAAAGGCGGCAAGATATCCATTGATTTTTGCATGTCTTTAAAACCGGGAGAAAAATTTTTAAACCATGAGACCGGGAGAAAGCAGTTTAAACCGGGAGTCTCCGGCAAAACCGGGAGAGTTGGCAGTTCTGTAATCAGAGCAATGGTTATATTATTGCTGCACTGCAAGACATCTCCTTTCTTTGGTTTGGGATAAATATTGAGTTAACCCAGTCAACTGGCCATTCCTTTTTCGGCCAAATTGCAATACATAATTTATGAAAGAAAGCGATCAATTGGTTTCCACTATTTTTTATTAACTCTGCAGCCACTTCATCTATTCCAGGACTTTTGTTATTCTTTAGCTCACTGATAGCCTGTTTAACGTCAGAATAGAGTAGTGCTGGTTCAACAATGTTATTGCGACTGCTTGTTGGTGCTCTTTCAAAGCTACAATCACTGCCAAAAGTCCTTGGAACACCCTATGAATACAGCGTTCTATATGACAAATATGAGATTCTAGTGAAGCAGAACGGACTACGCCCCCCCCTACCCCCCAGAACAATGTTGAACTGTCACTTGCGTTAGCTAACAGTTGTGTGGAAGCAATCTGACTTTTTTATTGCGTATAAAACCTGTATAGATCAGCATTGTTTTCAAGGGGAGAGGGGAACGCTCACAAGCAAGGTCAAGAAATGCCGTAAGTGTTCCAAGACATTTCGCATTGATTGTCTGAGGAAAATCTCTAAAACTGTAAGATGTACGGGAAATAGTTGGTGGGGGGTAGGGGTTTTCCATAGTGCCGAGTCCAGTGGTGCCATCTAAAATTACATTAATTGGGGGTAAAGTCCAGAATTAAAGGGGGTTCATAGTATTCTGCATCATGAGTTGATAATTTAGCTGTATTATTCTAATAGTTGCAGTTGTTTCGTAGTCACAAATAAATGTCTTTCCTTGTCTCAGTTCTTGTCAGTATCAAGCACTCGTGCAATAAAAAAAAGTGACTAATACGTAGTAAACAAATATTGACAGCAGGAAACTCTTGAATACATGACAAATGTTGCTCATATGGCATACAGTTTCTATTCAAAACGACTAATTTCCTGTCCGTCCAATACGGTCAATTGAAACGATTTAAGTGACAAATAGGAGAATCTAAGGCCAGATTTCATATATTTAATACTCATCTACGCCACACGTGAGAATAGCTGAGACAAAATGGTATTTCACGCAAGAATTAATACGAAACTTAGAGCGTATATCTGCTACCTTAGACGAGAGTCGTATTTGTCGTACAGGGAGGTTGCTCGACGCTGTGGTATCTCACCATCAAGTGCCGTGGGGATACGTTGGGAGGGCTTTTCTAGCCAACTTACTAAGAAAAGAAGGGGTCGACCACCATTGATCACCAAGAAAGTCAAGGCCAGATTTATTCGAAAATTCCGCAAAATGAGAGATGAGAACCCGAACGTCAGAGTCGAGGACGTCTCAAAAGATTGTGAAATCACAAGCATCAGCTATAGAACCTTTATACGTACATTAAATGATGCTGGGTACCACTTTTTGAGATCTAGAAAAAACTGTATGCTTTCAGCAGATGACAGGCAACGCAGAATGCGGTATGCAAAAACAGCTATAAAAACTATGATACATACTTTTGGACAGACGACGTTCTTCTGTATTTGGACGGTGTCTCTTTTAGGCACAATCACAAGTCATATGAAGATGCGTTATGTGCTAATGGAAAAGTCTAGAGGAAAAGCAATGAAGGACCGAAATACACGAGTAAGGGATCGAAAAATCTGCCAATGGGACGTTCGTTGCATCTTTTGGTGGGCATCTCACATTCAACAGGAGTGGTTCTTGCAGAAGAATATGAGAAGCTGAACGGACCTTGGTTTGCCAAATTCGTGCAAGCAACTCTAAAGAAGGTCTTAATGGATTGTGCAGTGCTAAAAGGCAAGGAGAAATTACTGCTTGTTATGGATAACGACCCAAGCCAAAGAAGTATGGTAGCGAAAGATGCATTGCAGGAAATAGATGCTGAACTTGTAGAAATATCAGCTAGATCACCAGACTTAAATCCAATAGAAAATATCTTTCATAATATTAAGCGTAGTCTTAGGGAGGATGCATTAAAGCGAAAAATTATCAGGGAGGACTTTGAATCATTTAAATAAAGGGTCTTGAGTACACTTTTCCAGTATGATGAGTCTGTTATTGACCGCACTATAGAGACAATGACCTTTCGCCTACAGAGAATTGTGAAGTCTAGTGGATATAGAACTAAATACTGAGTTCATTGAAATAGTGCAGCCTTAGTGCAGCCTTTGATACAGTGAATCACAATCTGCTGCTGAGACGACTGTCGGACAGATGTGGTATTCAAGGTCATACACATAAATAGCTCAAGTCTTACTTATCAGAGAGGTTTCAGATGGTTCGAATTAAAAGTGAAACATCCAACAAGGTACCTCTTACCTGCGGAGTCCCTCAAGGGTCTGTACTTGGCCCACTTCTCTTCACAATTTATATCTTACCTCTGGGGGACCTCATTCGCGAACGCTACAACATGAATTTCCTTTATGCAGACGATACACAGTTATACATGGCATTCACTCCCACTCCAGCTGATGCAGAGGAATGTACTAAGAAACTTGAAAATTGTGTTTGTGACATTCGTGATTGGATGCTGTGTAATAACTTGAAATTGAATGGTGACAAAACAGAAATGCTGTTAATTGGTACTCGCCAACAACACGCTAAGGTCCAAGGTCTCTCCATCAGGATCGGCCGAGACACTATAGAGCCCATAGATGAAGCACGGAATTTAGGCGTCATCTTTGACAAGCACATGGCACTGAAAGCTCATGTGAATGAATCATGCAAGTCAGCAAGATACTATCTCCATAACATCAACGTAGCACGGAGATACTTGACCACCGAAGCCGCTGAAAAGGCTATGCATGCCTTTTTTGTATCACGGCTTGATAGTACAAACTCTTTATTGTATGGTTTACCAGCAATTGAACTGAAGAAACTGCAAAAGGTCCAAAATTCTGTGGCTAGGATTCTGACAGGTGCATCTAAGTACGACCATATCACCCCAGTTTTGAAGCAATTGCACTGGCTGCCTGTATCAGCAAGAATTGAGTACAAGATTCTCGTGCTTACTTTCAAATGTTTGCATGGATTGGCCCCACACTACCTGCAGGCCCTTGTTCCAAAGTATGAGCCTGTTCGCATGACAAGGTCAGCTTGTGATAGCTACCTATTGAAACACAACAGGTCAAGTTTGAAAACAGTAGGAGATCGTTCATTTAGTATGCTGCACCAACTTTATGGAACAGACTTCCATCCTAAATTCGGTCATTAGATTCACTGTGTAGTT
Source organism: Mastigias papua (assembly GCA_964019165.1). Classification (NCBI taxonomy): domain Eukaryota; kingdom Metazoa; phylum Cnidaria; class Scyphozoa; order Rhizostomeae; family Mastigiidae; genus Mastigias; species Mastigias papua. The sequence goes on along the minus strand of OZ025272.1, from coordinate 17,587,760 downwards.
TTAAGCAATCGTTGAAGACATATTTATTTAGGTCGTATTACTCTTAATTAACGGTTGTTAGAAATAGGAACATTTATTTTAAATTTAAATTTATTTTTATAACCTTATGTAAATTTGCTATATTCTGGACTCTAATTTTAATAGTTTGTTGTTAAGCGCCTACGAGTCCTGGGGATGTATGGCGCTATAGAAGTGGCTATATAATTATTATTATTATTATTAATTATTTGCAATAATGATACAGCTTGTTGATGAATATTTCAGAAATGAATTATGCAATATTATAGCGAATTTTTCCTTCTCTTTATTCCTTCCAGGTGTCCTGAATGAATACCAGTCGCTCTTTGACTCTTGAAAGGAGACGATGGAATTATGTAGAGAATTAAAAAGATTACTCTCATGTGGGCTTAAACCACCCGATACTAAACCTTTTCATAACACAAACTGCGGCCTTACACCTTTTAAGCATCAAACTCAATGTATTTGAAGCCCCATTGAATTGGATTGCATATCAAATGGTATTTTCCAACGGTTTACCATCACGGTTTACCATTGTAATTTTCCTTCTAAAATAGGAAGGAATTCTTCAATATTGCTACAAGCTTGGAAAAAGTGGTACATGAACACAAACTACTGTTGTTTATAGTTTTGAATAAGTCTGCTCTAGAGTTTCTGAGAAAAACGAGAACAACTGCACGGTTTAACATTGTTTGAAATCTGACTTCGATCCTATTCATGTTTATCTGCGTAAAATGGTAAACCGTGGCTATTTCATCGATTGCACTATGATACGAATAATAGACATGTATTTTCTTGTCATCTCATGAAGGTACTTATCGATGTACCACTTTTAACATTATTTACTCTTGGGTACCTAATACCAGAAAAGGATAGAAGGGAAAATAGAAATGGCAAGCCGTGGCCAAATTGTACTTTCGCTACCATTACAATGACACTGCAGTTTGTCAACGTTACGCAGGAACAATATTGTTTACAAAGTGACGTGCCTATGTCCATTATTGCAACAACATCTTTGCAAAACAATGACCGCATGGTGGGACAGTATTATCCTCTTGTGGCTGGAACTGATATTTGAAATAAAAGAAGCGCCATCGTACCCGCATCATTTCAGTTTCACGATCGTCTATTAACGAACCTTTTACGAAAGAGATTGGTGCCTTTGCTGTGGCAAAAATTGGTGTGTCACTGGAAAATTCGATGTCTTTGCTGTAGCTCGTTTTTGGTGCAGCAAAGTGGACGACATGGCCTTCCAGTAGCAGTAGCATATCGCTCCACGGAAGCATGAGGTGTGACCACCTGAAATCATTCAGAAAAATGACTTCCTTGTCTTCAACTCTCAGCCATGCATACGAGCAAGTTGCAGGAGACAGGAATATATTAAATATTACTCTCAGTCGATCAAGTATAAATGTTTTCCCACGGTTTGCAGGACCAGTGATATACACATTCCGACCCTTGCCACGGCCTAAAACTAGCAATTTGACAATAGCATCAGCAAATACCACCCTATCTATGGCATTTCTGTCTAGAATGTCAAGTGCACAATCCAGCCATTGGCCATTGCAAATGCACTGGATATTGATCTCCCACACTAGATGAATCAGGTCATTCAACTTATTGTCACCCCTGTTCAATACGAACTCATATAGACGTTTATCGCCCGCATCAAATCTACATTTTGCAAATGCCAATAGATCTATTCTTGAGCGAAGTTTGTGCTCTTTGTTTTTGGAGATGGAACATTCACAGTGTGATTATTGCTAGTTATATACTCCTTATTATCCTTTTTGACGAACTGAACACTGTTTGGTAACCACCATGGTCAGAAAAGTAGAGAACAATGCCATATTTATCTTTTACATTACTTTTTACCTTTAACCAGCGTTGCAATTTGTTTAAGAGAACACATATGTGGAAATGATATCTACCATTCTTATCCTGTTCCAGGCAGCATGTCCATTGCGTAACTGTAGATCATCTAATGCACGCTTCAAAAGCTGTAGTGATGATAGTTGCAAATTTCTCCCTATCGTACAATTCAGTATTAGCATTGCTGTAGGTTATCAAGTAAGCTTTCCTCACATCTCTAGGTCCTATCGCTTCGCCAGGATTACTTAACGTAGACCCTTCCATTTCGACCTTTCTAGTGCATATCATTCAATACTCTAAATACTACGTCTTAGGTCAGTGTTCTGTTTTCATAGCATACAACCTCCTTTTCAATCCATGCCAGACAATATGACATAGAACCTTATGTTCTGTTACAAGACATATTGTTTTTCTGGCAGATTGAAAATACTACTTTTTCGGGTATCCCACCTTGCCTCCTGACAAAACGAACAGAGATATCGATTTGAAAATATTTCCATTGAAATCAGGACTATGGAAAACCCTATGATACATATATATTTTATTGTCATACTACTGCATGGGCAGTATCTGTCTCAGATAATCACTGCCAAAAGTCCTTGGAACACCCTAAGAATACAGCGTTCTATATGACAATTATGAGATTCTAGTGAAGCAGAACGGACTACGCCCCCCCAGAACAATGTTGAACTGTCACTTGCGTTAGCTGACAGTTGTGTGGAAGCAATTTGACTTTTTATTGCGTATAAAACCTGTATAGATCAGCATTGTTTTCAAGGGGAGAGGGAACGCTCACCAGCAAGATCAAAAAATGCCGTAAGTGTTCCAAGACTTTTGGCATTGATTGTAGTTTCATTTTTCTTGCAAAGATTACAACAGTATTGCTTCCACCTTTGCTTTACTTCATCACTTTCAATCCTTGGGCCACTCCTATTCATCATTTTAATCAATGATGTTCACTTGGTATTGGACAATGCAAAATTCTTATGTATGCAGATGACTCAGTGATATTCTTCTCGGAAAGATCAGTGGCGGCTGTTGAAGAAGTCCTCAATCAACAGGCAAACTTAGTAGGTAAAAGGATTACGAGCAACAATCTCCCGTTCAAGTTATATTCTCCAGGAAACGTACTACTGTAAATCATCCTGCTATCTACTTCAATGACATACAACTCACAAGAGCTAACGAGCATAAACATATAGGCATCATATTGGATTCTAAGCTTTCTTTCTCTAGTCAATCAGCTATTTCAAAAGCCAGACAAGGTATAGGAATGTTACGTTTTATGTCCAGATATCTACCTAGAAAAACTTTGAATGAATTGCACAAGCTATACGTTCGCTCACACATGGATTACAGTGACGTAATTTATCATTTTCCTCCAAAGAAATGTGATCTTACTAACAGCTTTATTTTGAACCATCATATGGAGAAACTGTAATCTTTGCACTATTCTGCTGCACGAGCAATCACAGGTGCGTCGAAAGGTACTTCTAGAACAAAATTACTCGAGGAGCTTGGATGGGAAACCTTAGATAAACGACGTTAGAGTAGACGCCTAATAAACGACGTTGGAGTAGACGCCTAATAAACGACGTTGGAGTAGACGCCTAATAAACGACGTTGGAGTAGACGCTCTTTTATAAGATTATAAATAATATCACACCTGCCTATACCAGGACCCCTATTCCAAATCTTCAGGAGCCTTTTTACTCTTTTCGAGTGAGAAATTTATTTATTTATTTTCATGAATTTGTTTTTTAGCTAACCTATCTCCGTAACCTTGAATTTCATGAATTTTTGTTATTGAATAGAATTGTTACTAATAGAATTGAATAGAATTGAAAAATTTATATTATAACATAATCAATCACTCCTAGCAAAACTCTCTTGATAGTTTTCAGACAGCTCGAACCAGGCCAACAAATACTGCTGATCTAGAACCATTATGATTCTGCTACAAGTTCCCCTGAAAATGATCAAAATATTTTATTCATTAAAAGGGCAACTTCTCTCTAAAAATTCTTTTAGAATAACAGACTCAAAATGCAAAGGAAACTTGTGTGTTATGATATCTAGCTTTATGCCTTGAATACATTTCAAGCGGTCTGCAACATTGGAGAGTAAGCTCGCTTGCCTACTGGATTCTAGGTTCACCTCCTACTAGCATATGCTTGTAGGCCCATTTTCAGATTTTCATGGACCGATGCTAAGGCTGGGGTTTGGGGAGAACTGACAGTCAGCATGGAAATGACCCTTAATAAAAGGTGGCTTTTACCACAAAATAGAACTTTGATCCATTCATCAGCTATTGAATTAGCACATCTACTAGTCCGTTGCATGTGTCTGTTTTCATAGGCAAATTGAAAAGTATTTTTAAAGGTGTAGAAGAGCAAATTGAAAAGAGATGTGCAACATTGAAAAAAGTTCTTGCTTTACGACTGTGTGCTCTCATTTATTTTCACAGTAGAGTAAGAGAGGAATTCAAACTATTTTCCCTATTTTTCATTTACGTCATTCATTCATTCATTCATTCATTCATACATTCATTCATTCATTCATTCATTCATTCTCCTAATCATTGTACGTTGTAATATACTACTGCACGGCCATTTTGCAATAGATTTGCCATTTAAACTACCTGAGATATTTACACTAACTACCTTTTCAACCATAGTACATCTACGTCTATCAACGTACTGATTTCCTACTAAACAGTAGTCTATCAGCGATAATAATTCACTTTGGCTTAACACATCTTCTTTTCCATACCATTATCATGCCTACATACATCTAGAAAACTATGCGTTTATTTATTTATTTATTCATTCCAATTTACTAATAGTTGGCTAATTGCGAGTACATAGCTACCAAGCTTATTCAGGCCAAAACGACAATACACGAATAAAACGAATAAAACGAATACATGCATGTAAAGATACAGAAAATTGAAAGCAAAAATGGAATAAATTTGTGGATGTATATTTCGGCGAGTGTAGAATCATAAAAAGCCAATATGATGCATATCCTGATAGCAAAGTCTGCAATCGCAGTTACCATTCCAAGATCTAATTTGAAATGATGGACGGAAGTTGAGTTCTTAATTTCTTGTGAAAGGGATTGCCAAATGCTCTGTCCTCGATATCAAACTATTTCAGTTCCATGATCAACAGTATGCATCATGGGAAGTAAGAAGGTACCAGTATTTCTTACATCGTAGATGACCCTTCTAAAACTTTGTATTGTTACAGATCTATCTATTTCTAGTACGTTTGCACAGCTAGAAGTAAAGTTTTTATGTGCAATTTGCAATGAGTAATGGACAATATGTTTATCTATAAATACCAAACTAAATTTGATTATGGATCACTGACAATTATGGGAAAAAATAAATACACTTGCAAGGGAAATATAAGCGGCACTTTTAACCGTCGGTTACTAAATTCTACTAAACTCCCTCTAAATTGGAAATGTATCAGGGAATCAAACAAATATAGTGTAACCAAATAAAGCTGTTGAGTAAGAAACTGCCACTTAGCATCGTGATACCGATATACATTTGGGGGATGTCACCACCACCCTAAAACAATACGTTTGTTGACAAAATAAATCATTCTTGCCAATTCTGCAGACAAATTATATGTATTCTATTTATGCCTTTTGTATTCTATAAGCCTAAGAGGAATTAGGCACTGTGGAGAAGCAGGCAGCTCTTGGAAATTTGATGTACTTATAAACTCGAACAATTTGCTAACAAATTGAACACATACAACTTAGAAATTTACGCATCATGGGAGAAAAGCCAATTTTGTCAGCAAATAGTAAGATTTGCAGTTCCCCCCTCTACCCTCCCGAAAAATGAAAATTTCTAGGAATGGTCCTGTATACTGAAAACAGAGTATTGTGAACGTAGCCTAACTCAAGCATTCGTACACGGTTTTCGGAGCTGGAGGTTCCATGACTTATATCTGCTAAACTATTTTGTATACGTGGCTCAACTTTGTGTCAAGCAATTTCTAAAGAGTTATTCTGTGTACCATCGTAATCCGTATCGAAACCAGCCTTGTTTTTCTGAGTTATTCGATATTTAGTATAAGAAATCCTTAAAACGCTACTTGTAACAAGTACAAGCATATTCCTACTTGTCGGTCCACTACGTCATACTGTCACGTGACAAAAACGGACATCGCATCTCCAGCAGAATTCGGATCGGGTCTATCTGGATTTTGATGTATTCCGGACAGAATTACTAAGTCCAATTAGTTTCCTATTAAAATGTACTAAACTTGATTTCGCTATCCGGATCTCTCAGTTCAGAGAAATGCATAAACCTAACTGTATATGTCAGTCGACTTGAAAATTTGCTAAGGTAACCCGGATTTCCTGTAATCTGTACATAATTGTTCAGTCCATTCTGATCTGAATTATGCGAGCTCTACTGTGTACTTATATCTCTGTAGAATACAAAACTAATTTCCGGGAAGGCCTGAAAACTTGAGATTCTATTTTTGTTCCCAAAAAAATGAAGATTTGAATAAAAGGTTTAACACTACACATACTATGAAGAGCGAAAGCTAACTTTTTCAAACTGTGAATTATATGCAAAGCAACAATGATTACAGGAACAACTGATGATTACATTATGTGAATTAAATATCTAACAGCAACATAGGTTACTTGCTGCAAAACCTGTTGCCAGCAAAAACGGTATTGTGAAGACATTGTTCACAATGTGAGTTTCAGTGCTGTATTATTAAATATTTGCAAAATAAGTTATAACGGGTGACAGATACAAAATAAAAAACCATGTGACATGAACTCCAGCAGGAGCTGGCTATACAGAGTCAAGTTTCAGATTTTCTACTTTCATTTTTTTGTCGATTCACATTTATTATACTGATTACAAAACCAAAGCATTTTTTAAAAAAATATTGATTTACAAAATCTCCCAGCCGTTCTTCGACTTTGGATGCCTCAATCAGAAGTATACAAGCCTTTAATATCTTCCTCCATATCCTAAATATTACTATACCAATTGTTCCCAAAATAAAAGCAGTGACTATAGGTACCAAAAGGAAGCTATTCTAAGGAATTTTTAGTTCAAGAATAGCACAGAAATCACCATTTTCATTCATAAACAAGCAAATTTTCAGAGGATTTAGGATTTTTGTGGATTTTGTCAACAAAGAACTTTGACACATGCCATGTTATCATGTTTTCACTTTTCCTTTTTTTAAGATGGGCATGTTCAAAACTCCGGCCAAATAAGCCAGGTGTTTCCTATTGTGCTTTTGACAGGTGACAAGAAATCTTTTGTTCTGACTGTCTTGCGCTACGTAATAACGTGTAGCTTGGTAGAACAAGGCCAAAAGCATCGACAGGCATTACCCAAAGAGACAGAAACTCCCTTGTTTTTGTAGTGCCATGTTGAACGAATATTGCCACTGAGATCAAAACAGGTAGGTGTAATGATTATGATTATTGTAATTATTTTGTATGTAAATTGTTTGACTGTGTTCCGGTTGTCTCTGCTAGATCCATCGTTATCATTTGCCTAATTTTATGTTATATCTAGAACCATTAGTTGTGCAAGTCAGTTCTGACGTGTTTAAACTGAAGAACAGAAGCATATCCTTGTGTCTAACCCTGCCGTATCCACTTCCTGTTGTCAAGATTGAGTACTAGTATTTATTCAATGTCCTTCTTCATTTTTTTTAATATTAACTTTGGAATACAACACTTAGGAACTTGATGCATTTTCACTTTTAGTTATTTTCAGATGGATATCTCATTCTATCCACAAACCATTATAAAATCCAAAGTTTAATTTTCTAATAGTAGCTTTAGCCCACTCTTAGAAACTGTATAGTTTTCCAAGGTCAAAATGAGCTCAACATATGATACCAAAAATACTCGAAAATGTAATGACACCCACACTTTGATTCCCTGTGATCTGCTATTTTTCTAAGCTATTTAGTAAATTTCAATACACTTATGTTCAGTAACTTCTAAACTTTGTATATAATCAAATTTAGGGGCAGGTCAGAACTGAAATTATGAAGGCTTGAAATCTGAACAAATCAAATTTTGAGAATCTGATCAATGCTTTTCAGATTTTGATAGATGTTTAGAAGGCAACATTTCTAAGATGGAGTCTCCTGTACCATTCAATATTCTGGATTCCGTTGGTATATATTATGTAGAATAAGACTGTCTAGGTCAGAACCTACCAAATTAATGCTTTTTTTAAATATTTGAGCCCAAAAATGACAGAATTCTCTTTTTCCAAGAAAGTTTGCTCTGATCCAGAACTTCAAATAGCAATATTTCAAACTGAGTTTAGCTATGAGGCTGAAATTTTGGAGGGTGACTCATCTCATGAATACCTATCAATGATAGAAAAATAAAGAACATCAAAAGACATAACTTGACACCCATTTACTTTCTTGGGATGGAATGACCATTATGCAAGATATTTGCAAACCAAGGAAGGAAAAGATTACAATACATATATGGAAAGCAAAATTTCCTTTGAGATGAAAATGGCAAAAGAATCTAAAGTAAATCTAAAACCTTTTCACAAATATTTAAGCTCAAAATTGAAGATAAAGCTAGAAATTGGAAATATAATTGCAAAAAATGGTAAAATTGCACAGTCTGATAAAGAAAAAGGAGAGAATTGAACAATTTTTTCTCAAATGTCTTCAGACAAGAAACCAAAGAGAATGTACCATCAATTAACTCACAGGCAAAATCCACTATAATCAGTCAAATTTGTTGTCAAAAAAGAATCTGTTAAATGCAAGTTACAGGATTTGAAGCCATCAACATCAATCCATCCAGATAGGATACACTCATGTGTACTGAAAGAGCTTAGTGGAGAACTAGCTCTACCTCTCACAATACTGTTTAGCAGATCATTGGATTAAAATAAGCTCCCAGTTGAATGGAAAGCTGCACAGATAGCTCCTATACTCAAAAAGAGTAAAAATCTGAAGCTGGAAACTATAGACAAGTGTCTTTGACATTAGCTGTATTTAAGATCCTGGAATCTTTCATCATGGATGCAGTGTTAGATCATATGAAAGAAGTATTTCATGGTAGCCAGCATGGATTTACTAAGAAAAGGTCATGTGTGATTCAGTTGTTAGAAATCTTAGATTACTGGACAAGTATCCTTGATGATGGCTATAGTCAGGATGATATCTATCTGGACTTTCCCAAAGCATTTGACAGTGTGTGGAAAACACAACTCTACTATCAAAGTACAAGAAAGTAACATTTGTGAATCTGAGCATGAGTACCCTAGGACTGATATGCAGGGAGAAGGATGGAAGTGGTATACAGTAAAAACTAAAGAGAGCATTGGACTTTCTGAACATTATTCAAAAACGTTGTTAGACAGATAGTAAATATTTCTATAAAGACAACCTATTACATATTCTGTAGGAAGGATTATAGCAAGGTGCTAGGCCTTGAACATGAAAGTTTACCTTTAATAGTACTTAAAGAGGTTTTGCTTTTCTCAGCAAGTGTCATGTTCGATTGAAGTTTTCCTCAAACTGGACTGTTGACTAAAATTACTGAATACCTTTCAAATTTCCATAAACAGCTAAATGTTCCTCCGGTTCACACCCATGCACCCGTGACTTTCTACGGACTCCGCATGCAGCTTTCCTCTATCAAAGAAGCCAGCACCCAATTTGTTTTTCATATTCTTGGTGTGAAGCTCTCGGTTTTTAGCGTTGGCGTACAAGTAAACGATAATACAGTGGCCTAATCCAGATACTGACGGCTATTCTAGTAACCAAAGTCTTTGGTGGTATGGAGGTAAAACTGATTCAATTAGTGTCCTGCTTGAGTCTTAAACAGATATACACAATAAGCGAAGACCACTTAAATGTTTAATACTCAACGGAAAAACTAAAATAAAACTCACCACGTGTTGCATGTGTCAAGAATAGTGAACAGCACTATTATACAATCAAGTAACGTAAATAGTAGGAGGCATGTGTATTGACTCCGCAGAGAAGTAAACATTGACGCTGAAGCCAACTCAAGATTTCGCGCGACTGGTCACAATCACACATTACCAGGCTCCTCCAAGGCAACAACCTCGCATAGTTTTAATGAAATGAGGCCGTCAGGTGATTACAAGTAGTTACCTATGAGCGAAAAATTTTAAATACCTAAATGCGTGTAGTCTAAATGCTTTTTAAAGAAGACATAGGCTAGATTTAACTACTTTAAAGTATTACTTAACTCTTTCGTTACTCTGATTTGTATACAAGAAATAAGGGACGGGTCATTAATTACTTGTAGCGAGTGAATGGAAGGCATTCTCATATAGCTGATGGAATTTCCGTCCCCCGTCTTGGAATTATGTTAAAATTTTGGTCCCCACTCCAGGACTTCAGAAAAAGCTCCATACTCCTGCTGTTAAAATGCTCATTATTTTTCATCCCCCTCCCTCTAAGTGTTTAGAATTTTGGTCTCCCCTCCTAGATGTCTTCCACCCCCTCCCCTGCAAGAATAAATGACCTGCCCCTAAGTCTGAAGTAAAACTTGATGCAGTAAAACTGATGAAAATATGCATGTTGATAAACACCTCATGATGATACGATAGAAATCCTGAGAAGTCTTTTCATACGTTTTTGACACTCTTCCAAAACGATAGAAATAGTACGTAATGGTTTTGGTGAAGATGAATTATTTTGTGTCTAAAAATTTTAATATTTCGTTTAATTCTATAGGTGCATTCAGTCCGTGATTATGTGGGTACATACGAAGAGTTTTCTCTACCTTCGGCTACTCTGGGGTCATCCAGAAAGTACGTACGCCTAAAACCATCATATTTTTACCAACCCGCAGACCCTGTACGCGCGGGTTCGCTTTTGCTTCAATGTGGACTTTTGAATCCACGGTGGACCCATTCACTGAGGTGGGTTCCGCAGAGGCTGGGTCCAACGTAAACTAAATTTATAAATTTTCTAACGCTACGATAGACTTGAATGTAGCTATAAATATATGTTTGCATCCACTGACCTGCTTTAAGACCGAATGGCGTTTCAAGTAGGAAAGGCTGAACACAGAAATAGTATAACTGACTGTTGAAGGCAGTGACAATTGCCTCAACTTCAGATTGGACCCAGTGACAATTTTCTCTGGATCTCCCCCTCCATTTGGTAACTTTGATATTAACAAGTGTTAGTAACTTGGTCCGTAAACCACTAGTGAGCACAAAGAAAACCATCCCACTCCTATATGTAATTCTATGCTGAGAGAATATATTACAAAAATAAACTAAAGTTACGAACATAACTTCATTAAGATAATTTATGTTTGCCTCTCTATTTCTTAACCTTAAACCTTATCCAATCCAAATTAACTTGCATGATAGTACTTCCTTGAATTTGGCCTTTTACTTCAAATAAGCTGTATCAAAGTTCCCTCGAAAATTTAATTGCGTTACATACTTTATTCAAATTATCCCATTGGTCATACACCCATTTGAATTGATAGTCTTGTATTTGAATTTTCGATTATGCACAAATAACTTTCATGACACAACTGATATACTTCCATTTTCACTAAAGCCCATCATACAAAATCTGTAGCCCAGGGGCGGAGCCAGGAAAAGGTCTGAGTGTAGATTGTATCTAGAAGAGGGTGCGGTCAAAAGTTGACTTGACGTGGTCAATAACTTAAAACTTTATATCTATTTGAAGAAAAACAAATCTTTGCAGCCACAAAAAAGTGCGGAGTACACAGGGGGGCCTTTTCTGCCTAGGTCTATGTTGTAAAATACTGTAATTTAAAGTGGCATAAAAGACCATCGACATTCCCGATGGAGAAATCTTCCAACAAATTTAATGTTATAAATGTCCTCAAAATTCTGTCATAAAAATAACATTTATCCCCGGTGCTGAATAAACAGCCAGTTTGTCCCCTAGAGTACACATTGACAAGTATTTGCAGAACGTAAACAGCCTTTCCTTTAACCATAGGCCATAACTCATCACTTCGGAAAATCGAGTCGTTTACAAACTAGAGTTCCACATAGAACTAGAAGGCATGCATGATATAAGAAAACTTGTACCTGACCTGTTGTTTATAATGCAGAGTGTTCAAGTTTCGAGTGCGTGAAATTGATAATTGCTTTTCCAAATTGACGCTTTCCTGCTACTTCCCAAGTTCTCTTTCACTTGGTGCTCTTTACAGCTTTGTTACTAAAGTATTTCGTCTTTCTGCAAGCGCACCATTGAGCACTTTTGTCACAGTATTTTGCTGAAGAACGGAAGTGGCCAAAGCGGAACTACTGCCGCATTCCTCTTGTTCAAGTTCGACAGGAATCCCACCAGGATTCAGGGGCAGGTTCAGGGTGTAACACCTAAGGCACATAACTTTCAAAATTCAGATATCATTATTTTTAACTTGTGAATAATCACCCAAAAACACAAGATGTCCAGGAGCATGCTAATAGTACCAAAGGCCCTGTGAGCGTACACAGAAGCGCCTTCCCGTTGCTATGGAGTGTACGTCTTTTAGCCGCACTTCATTGGTCATCGCTTATCGAATATTGTCCATATTGGTGTTTTCATTGGAAAACAATACCATGTGCGAGAGAAAGTACATGAAACTATTGGGTTGCCTCAGTAGAAGATTGTTTCAGAACTTCCTTAGGGAAATAATTCAGTTGTGCAACGGAAATAGCTCAGTTGTGCAACGGAAAAGAATTTTCCAGCGATAGAACTGCATAGGAGTGACGCAATTTAACAGGAAGCACCTCCACAATGATACAAGTGTCGAAATGGCTCCAAATCTGTTCATATGATTACCTTGTAGTACGGTGGCCCATACAGGTCAAGCCAAATACACTTATCGAAAACACAATACACTTATCGAAAACACAATACACTTATAGCAAACAAAATACATTTATCGAAAACACAATACAGTCATCGAAAACACAATACACTTATAACAAACAAAATACATTTATCGAAAACACAATACAGTCATCGAAAACACAATACACTTATAGCAAACAAAATACATTTATCGAAAACACAATACACTTATCGAAAACACAATACACTTATAGCAAACAAAATACATTTATCGAAAACACAATACACTTATCGAAAACACAATACACTTATAGCAAACAAAATACATTTATCTAAAACACAATACACTTATAGCAAACAAAATACATTTATCGAAAACACAATACACTTATCGAAAACACAATAAATTTTTCGAAACTCGTTCATTTTGATTGAAGACTGAAAAGTGACAAAAATGAGTCATTTTTGGCCAAAAGGTACGGATGTAGCCTTGGAAACTTCCTCAACAGTATCCAACATTGAAATTGATGCAGTTTGATTACCGACTGAAAAGTCACGAAAATTAGCAAATTTTCGCCCAGAAGTAAGGCTATAGCCTTGGTATTTTGTGGCTATAGCCTTGGTATTTTGGTCCAAAATGACCAACTTTACAATTAATTCATTTTGATTGCAAATTAAAGAGTGATGAAAATGACCTATTTTGCCCAACAAGTAAGCTACAATCTTGGTAATTTGCCAAAAATGGCCAAAATTTGAATTCAATCATTTTGACTGCAGATTAAACACTGATGAAAATGAGCCATTTCTGCTCAAAAAGCAAGACTATAATCTTGCTATTTTGCCCAAAAATGACCAAAATTGAAATTCACTCAATTTGATTGCAGGTTGAACACTGATGAAAATGAGCCATTTTGGCCAAAAAGTAAGGCATAACCCTGGTATATTGACCAACAATGACAAAAATTGAGGTTCATTCATTTTGATTGCAGATTGAAAAGTAATGAAAATGAGCCATTTTTGCCAAAAATTAAGTGGAAACTGGCCTTTAGACTGGAGCTGGAGTAAACTGACATTACGTAATCTGCCTTTCATGACAGCGTTATTGAGAATCGGCGATGTATTGGTCAATCGTGGCTCATTCCAAGCAGCATCAGCTCTGGCGGGAGTTGTATTCAGTTCAAATCTACCCAATCAAAACCAGAGCTGACCTCTGCTGAAGATTGAACATCGAATCAAATTTGACGCTGACTACTGCTGAAAATGTAATGAATAATAAGTGGAACGGAATTCACAGGCTGGAAAGGCAATATGATACACCGCTTTGAGGAGCTCCTTTTGAAGTGAGAAAGAGAGCATCCGTCTCTAGCATTCATGTCCAAAGTAATCTCTCAGACATTACGTAATTAGCTTGACATAGCTAATTTGTAACTGACAGAAATAGAAGTCCTGTCACCGTCATATCTCAGTTCCCCACAATGGCGATTACTGCTAGTTCAGTCCTTTCAAATATAAATTGGCTTTTACAAGACGAAGCTTTACAATTATACGAAAAAGAAAAGCTTCCATCTGAGATACACACTTTTTCCATGATTTTATCGCAAACAAGGACAAGCACTTCTCCAGGAAACTTCTGCTTGCCTATAACGGGCCTGCTCTGTAGTTCCCAGTTTCTGAGACTTCCAGAGCAAATACTTCTTGTCAGTCAAAAGGACAAGCTATTAGGGGTCAGTCAAAACTAAATCGCTACTTATTGCTTCTAATCAAAAGCAAAAACATTTTCTGGAAAGTGGTGAAAAGTTAGCGTTGGAAATCAAAGAGAGGGATATTGAAGCTACCCTTCATATAAAATATCTAGGCGTCTATATAGACCATACTCTCAATTGGAAAAAACAAATCCAATTGATTACAACTAAAGTCTCTAGAGCATTAGGGATCTTGAACTATTCCAAACATTTATTTCAAGTAGAAACCTTGAAGGCCCTATACACGAGCATCAAAGAACCCCACTTCAGATATTGCTGCTCAGTTTGGGGGTGTTGTGGGAAAACTGAAATTGACAGACTGCAAAAACTACAAAATCGAGCAGCTCGTACCGTTACTAATAGTAGCTATGATGCCCCAAGCGTGCCCCTAATACGGAGTTTGGGTTGGGAAACCATTGATGATCTTATCAATCAGGAAATGAAAACTATAGCATTCAAATCTGTCAATAATTTAGCACCTCAATATTTGATCGACCTCTTCACAAGAAACTCACTTTCTTCATCCCATAACCTTAGGAACGCTGATTCTGATGTACAGATACCAAAGAAAAAACCATCAAATGGACAGAAATGCTTCTCGCATAGGGGTGCTAAAGCTTGGAATAGTTTACCGAGGCATGCAAAACAGACATCTTCCATAAGTCGTTTTAAATCTTATTTAACATTTAATTAGTTTATTCTTTTTCTCTTTTCCATATTTTCTAATCATGATTTTTAACAAATGTAAATATATCTCTGTAATATTTTACTTTTTACTTTAACTACATGTAAAATGAGACGCCCCTTGAAAATCAGCCACGGCTGTAGGGCTACCTCAACGTATTTTAAATGAAATGAAATGAGCTTTGGGTACCGGGCCGGGTTAGGATTGGGGAGGGTGTGAAAACTGTTTCAAGGACAATTGAAGGTATGGAACATTGTGGAGACTTTTGAGGGGTACGAATCCTCAACAAATCTGAAGAAAGTCAACTCAATGATTTGCAGAAGCCTATTTACTACTGAATTTATGCATATCTAGTTGTCAAAGTTTCTTCAATAGGAATATTCCTCTCATTTAAATTTCATGTGGTATACTGTTAAGCCTATCTTTTATGAAGGGGCTCAACTGTGAGTTCTTTAGGGCAACAATTTCTTAAAAGTCTGTACGATATTTCAACGTTCTATTTACGAATAAGAATAAAACTTACGACCTGAAGGCTTGATACAGGAATCTATCGGCAAGGACCTTCTCTTGAATTCAATGAGCCAATCTTGATGTGCCCTACGCTATACTATCAGAGTTTTCTAAAAAAATAATACCAGCTTGGCAGAACGTCTACTTCTCTCTAACCACAAAGACTCTTATCTACCTCTAAATCTACGCCTTTTATAACTTACAGCTAATAGATTACGAAATGAACTAAAAATACGAATTAACAGCAAATTGTCCAATCTGGTTCTTCTTACGGGTTTCTGATGCAATTATTGCACCAGCAGTTGCCATTTAATTTTGAAATAGTTATAACGTCATTCTTCAATCTGTCCAAACTGGCGATGAGCCTCCTTTTCGTAACAATACAGTGTTATTGCAGTGCTCTTATTAGAATTCATCACAGCGGTTTGTTCAAATGAAGTTTCAAGCATAAATCAACTTTTTCATGAAAACTTTTCTCGCAAAGAATAATAATTCTTCCTATACAAAATATTTTCTTTTAATGTTTCCCAACAGGTAATTTTCCAGAGCATATTTTCTATCTGTGATCTTCTCAAGAAAGCAACAGTGGCAATTCCTACTTTAAAAGTCTATCCTGAAATTC
The DNA here is from genome assembly GCA_964019165.1 of Mastigias papua. Lineage (NCBI taxonomy): Eukaryota > Metazoa > Cnidaria > Scyphozoa > Rhizostomeae > Mastigiidae > Mastigias > Mastigias papua. Next base: position 17,571,461 of record OZ025272.1, on the reverse strand, counting down.
TTACAGTTATAGGGGCAGATCGCAACTGGGGTGTAAAACGCTTTACTTATTTCTCAATGGTATATGAAAATTTTAGAGCAAAATTGGAAGGGGTATAAAAAGTTTGACCACTTTTTACATTCCAACTTGCTCCGGTACTCAGAGTTATCAATGACCGACTCTTTAAAGTCATTAAATATTTCTTTGTAGATTTCGATTACTTGAAAATGATACAGAGCAGTGTGCTAGTGTTGTCATATCTTTTGAATCATAGCCTCATCTAAGGAATCATAGCTAGGAGGACAAATGTAATAGGGGACCTCATTGATGTATGTGGCCAAGCTTATGAAAGTGCTGCAAACACACCTGTAACATTGACTAGTGCTTTTACTACGACACAATATTAACTGACTAAAGCTTTGTTGCATTGCAAGTCAAAGTTCTTAAGCATCAATGTTGTGCCCTAGAGTGATTTGGATCTTGGTTTTAGTATCATTGAGCAAGTAAAATAAATCATTCATATGGTAAATTATTTTGTTTGTGTCTAGGTTGGAAGGACGCCATGTCTTTAGCCTTGGTATTTTGCCCAAAAATGACCAATTTTGAAATTCATTTATTTTGATCCCATATTGAAAAGTGATGAAATGAGCGATTTTTGGCCAAAAAGTAAGGCTATAGCCTTGGAATTTTGCCCAAAAATGACCAATTCTGAAATTCATTGATTTTGATTGCATATTGAAAGTGTTGTTTTATATTGTTTGCGCAAGCGCAATGATAGGGAGTTAACGTAGACTATGAGGAAAGCACTTGCTTTATCTACGAGGTATCTGTACCAAATCTAATATGTTGACAGGAGTTATAACTCTGGAGTAATTCTTACCAGTAGTTACTGTGGCCCCTCCTGAAAAGTTTTCATTTAAGCCAAATAACTGGCCTAAGTGGCTTCAGCGTTGGGAAAGGTTCAGGATCGCTGGAGGACACACAAATAGTGACATTGATATATAGCATGGGTGAGGATGCTGATGAGATTTTCAGTACCCTACCATTAACAGAAGAAGAGCGTAGAGTATATGACACTGTTAAAGCCAAGTTTGATAATTATTTTTTCATTAAAAGAAAAGTGATATTTCAGCGTGCAAAATTCAATCAGCGTTTTCAACAAGAAAATGAGCCTGTAAATGCATTTATTGGGCAATGGCATAATCTATGAGGTTATGAATGGGGCAGTGAAGCTTCCCTTCCCTCCATTAGCTTCCCTTTCCTCCATTAGCTTCCTGGTCATCCTTAGGCAAGATGTAGTACCAGGTAGGCTCCAAAATCAGGGATACGATCCTCTGTTGGTCAGCAAGATAGAGATAGTTGATATTGGCGGAAGAGCTCTCTGTTAGTCAACGGCCATTTCAACAATCAGTGGTAGGCAGAAGATTTCATCTGAAACAATGGCTGGCACATCTGTCAATATTATGACATTGCTGGATACAGTAGTTCTTGGGGCCTATTGTGTCTATTAGTCCCAGAGGTTAATCAACATGAATCTCAAAACTAAGCTATATTCAGATCTTGGCAAAAGCGGTGCTGCTCGAAATATTTTTGGAGCGGTAATCTGGCCCGGTGGACATCTTGTGATTCAGAGGGCAATCGCGTGCACCGTCATCAAGCGACCTCTGGAAAACTGAAACCTGGAATGTGAGGAATCTCTACCAAAAAGGAAAGCTTGCAAATGTTTGTAAGGAAGTGAATAGAATGAAGATTGATATACTTGGAATATCTTAAGCTTTCTGGAAAGGCAATGGGGAATTTATGTACGAGTCACCTGATGGGAAAGGTTTAAGGTCATGTATTCGGGTGGAGAGAAGCACAGAAAGGGAGTTGCTTTTATCATAGGAAAGAGAATAATCAATTCGGTGTTAAGTTATCAGGCAGTTTCCGAGAGGAACATTATTCTAAAAGTATCAGACAGGGCACGAAATATATTAATACATCAAATTTATGCTCCAAATATGAATGATGATGATGGGTGAAATAAGCAGAAATGGCCAGAAAATAAGCAGAAAATAACCAAGAATTTACCACTAAATAACCGTGAATTTACTGCTAAATTACTTCAAAATAACGGCTAATTGAACATAAAAAGACCATATTGTGACCAGAAAATAACCAGACAATAACCAGAGAATAACTGCAAAGTTATCTCTAAATAACCATGAATTTACCACTTTACCATGAATTTGATAACCATGACTCACTGCAAAAATAACAGCTAAATGACCGGAAAATAACTAGAAAATAATCAGAAAATAACCAGAAAACAACTGCAAACTTACCACTCAATAATCGCGTATTTAAATCTAAATGATTGGAAAATTATCATGAAATGACCACAACATCACAAAAACATAACTACAAATTTATCAAACCACCAATTTTAAATTGATTGATTTTGATTGCTGATTCCAAAGTGACGAAAATGAGCCATTTATGCCAAAGAGTAAGGCTGTAGGCTTAGTATTTTGCTCAAAGCTTACCAAATTTTAAATGGCTTGATTCTAATTGCAGATTGAAAAGTGATGTAGATGAGACATTTCTCGCCAAAGAGTAAGGCTATAGCCTTGGTATTTTGCTCAAAATGACCAAATTTGAAATTGATTGATTATGATTGAACATTGAAAAGTGATGAAAATGAGCGATTTTTGGCCAAAAAGTAAGGCTATAGCCTTGGTATTTTGCTCAAAAATGACCAAATTTGAAATTGATTGATTTTGATTGAACATTGAAAAGTGATGAAAATGAGCGATTTTTGACCAAAAAGTAAGGCTATAGCCTTTGTAATTAGCTCGAAAATGACTATAGTGTATACTCTCAAAGGACATTGAACTTAAAGGATATTTGTGTTATATACTTGAATATATATAAGCATATACTCGAATAGTTGAGACGAGCTGTGACTTTTTTGAATAGATGTTTTTCCTAATTGAGTTTGTTTTTCGATGCTACATGAACAGTTATCATGATGTATTTTCTTGTGAAGCTTAACCGGATTTTATATGGTACCAGAAGTGATTTTCTTGCTGACGGGTACAGCTGTAATAAGGTAGTGAGCGCTTTCTAGTTTCAATGGAGTTAATGGTTTCTGCACAAAATGGCTTTATCGCTTCAGCACGTGGGGAGGATGAATTTTACGGACGGGAATATTGCAGCTGTTTGGAAGAAATGTAGACAGAGCATGCAGTTGTTTATCGATGCAGTGATGTCCTCAAAAACGGAGAAAGAGAAGTATTCCACATTTTTATATCTTATTGGCGAAGAGGGGCGTGAGATTTTTAACACATGGACATGGCCTAAGAATTAAAGATGAAGCTGGTAATGATACTGATGAAGATCAGATTACAGTTACTGAATTATTTCGAAAGTTTGAAGAACACTGCATTCCTAAACGGGATCTGATAACTGAGCGCAGAAAATTCTTCGAGCGCGATCAACGTATTAATGAAAATGTTGATTCTTATGTCTTTGAGTTGAAAAATCTGGCTTCAACATGTGAATTTGGTCAAATTCACGAGGGCATGATGACCTTCAGAATAGTTGAAGGTATAAAGTCAGATGCAGTTCGTGATAGGCTTCTAAAGCAAGGGGCTGACCTATGTTTTGCACAGGCTGTTGATGTTTGTCGAGCTGAAGAAATCACTCGTGAGCAAATAAAAAATCTAACAGAACCCACGTCTGATGTCGGGCCTGTCAGTAAAAATGCTGCAAGTAATAGGAAACAGGATAAGGGGAACATCAACAAAAAATATGATCAATATGATAGGACACATTCGTGTCTTTATTGTGGTCGTCAGCATCCTCCTAAGAAATGTCCAGCTTATGGGACACTGTGCAGAAATGGTAATAAAAAGAATCACCGGTCAAAATGTTGCAAGTTACGTAAGGAAGAAAAAGAAATATCTTTAGAAGATGATGATTCATACGTGATTGAAACAGTAGCTTATAATGATGAAAAGCAATGTAATACAGAAGTAACGGTTGTTTTACATATGAAAGATGCAAAAGTCAGAGTGAAGATTGATACAGGAGCTGAAGTTGATGTGATGCCTCTTCGTGTTTTTAATCAAGTGAATAATAGAAACAAAGAGTCGATTCTTACACTGAAATACCGCAGCGCAAAATTAATTGGACATAATGGTAATGAAATTCTTGTTTGTGGAGTATGTTCAAAAAATGCAGCTTCCAAGGGAAAATATTGCATACCGACTTTTATGTCGTAGAAACGGATAGCCGATCAGTTCTTGGGCTTGATTCTTGTAAGAAGTTGGATTTCATTCAAGTTATGTGTGCAGTACACAAGAAACCTGCAAAGATAGCTAGAACTGAAAGCAGTAACTTGCAGGAGCAGAAAGCAATAAAGGTTGAAACAGCAAATAAGATCAAAAAATTATCAAACAAGTTTGATGAGGATATGAAACGTGAAATAAAGCAGATGTATCCAGGAGTTTTTAATGGACTTAGTAATTTGGAATTAGTCTATCATATGCAGATTGAAGAGAATGCCATGCCAGTTATTCATGCACCTAGGAAAATTCCTTCAGCTTTGCGAGATAAGTTAAAGTTTGAGCTAGAGAAAATGGAAGCAAATAAAGTAATTGCACTAGTGGATGAGCCTACTAAATGGGTAAATTCTCTTGTGGTCATTGAAAAGCCAAATGGTGCACTTCGGATTTGCCTAGATCCACGTGATCTTAATGAAGTTATTAAAAGAGGGCCTTGTCAGCTTCCTACATGGGAGGAAATCTTAACTCGCACTGTTAACGCTAAATATATTACAAAACCTGATGCCAATCATGGATACTGACAGATACCTCTAGACATAGAGAGTTCTTTGAAGACGACGTTTAATAAACCATTTGGTAGATTCCGATTTCTAAGAATGCCATTTGGAATTCACTCAGCTCAAGAGATTTTTCATAAGCAAATATATCAGCATTTTGAGAATAAAGAAGGATGTGAAACAGATATTGATGATTGTTTGATAAGGGGAATCTCAGAAGAAGAGCAAGACAGGAGATTATTCAGACGCTAGAGAAAGCCAAGCAGGTAAATTTGACATTGAACATTGATAAATGCAAGTTTAAAAGAAATGAAATTACATATCTAGGCCATAAGTTGACTGAAAATGGCATTGTTCCAGATCCTTCAAAGGTAGAAGCTATTTCAAAAATGCCTCCACCACTAGATAAACCAGGAGTTCAACGAGTATTAAGTATTAAGTAGCGAAATTCATCCCGAATGTGTCAACTGCTACAGCACCTTTACGTGCACTCCTTCAAAAGAACATTGAGTGGCAATGGGGAACTGAGCAACAAGAGTCGTTTGAAAAGATTAAGCAACTACTAGTAAACTCACAATGTCTTGCTTATTTTGATGTTGAGAAACCTGTGACGATTCAAGTTGACGCGTGTAAAGATGGGCTTGGTGCAGTCCTTATGCAGGAAGGGACACCTGTCAGTTATGCTTCAAGGGCTATGACAGAGGCACAAAAGAGATATGCCATGATTGAAAAAGAATTGCTAGCTGTCGCTTTTGGGTGTGAGCGTTATCATCAATATATCTATGGAAGCAAGGTTTCAACTCAAAGTGATCACAAACATTTAGAAAGCATTCTAAAGAAACCATTAGCAAATACTCCTCCAAGGCTACAACGCATGTTACTTAGATTACAAAAGTACGATATTGATCTTACGTATAAGCCAGGGAAAGAAATGTTACTTGTGGATACACTGTCAAGAGCACATCTTAGTGACATTGCAGAGGAAATCACTGAGAAGGACATGACAGCGCAGCTTCATATGGTTACTTCAAGTAAATCTATACCAGATAAACAATTGGTTCTTATTAAGGAAGAGACTAAGAAAGATGAAGAGTTACAGAGATTGATAACTTACATTGAGATGGGATGGCCTAACAAGAAAATGAAGGTTCATATGTCTGTTAAACAATTCTGGCCTATCAAAGAGGAATTGTCAGCTATTGGTGACATAGTTTTCAAAGGAGAGAGAATAGTTTTTGTATTTTTTTAACTAAGAAAACTTGAATCTCCATACTACCTGTTTGCTGAGATACCACCTGTCAGGCCTGTGTTACATAACTTGAGACACTCGCGCACATATGCCCAAAGTGCACCCAGAACTGCACGTTTTTCAACCACATATTTTTACAATACACTATTTGAATGGAACTCCCTTAATGAAGAACTGAGAAATTCTTCGACGCTTACAGAGTTTAAGCGTCAGTTAATTGCGCGTGTAAGGCCAGAAGGAAATCCTATTTATGGCATTGCTAATTTGCAGGGAATTCGATTATTAACTACATGTCGTCTTGAATTTAGCTCCCTTAACGAACACAAATTTCGGCATAATTTTGATTGTCTTAACCCATTTTGTAATTGTGGCATGGCTAAAGAGGATAATGAGCACTTCTTCTTGTACTGCCCAATTTTTAATGAGTTGCGTCGGCATCTCCTCGGTCAGCTCTCTCTCAGATATTAAATATAGATGCATTGAATCTAGATCCCAGGGAACTATGTCATCTAATGTTGTATGGAAACCCATCCCTTTCAATGATAGATAATAAAATGATAATAGAAGCAACCATTCAATATATCGAGAATTCCGAAAGTTTTAAGTAAAATTAGGCTGTTTCTGGAATGGTCTGATTAATTGTCCGTCCGACCTGGAGTGGAGTTTCTTAACCCTGAAGCGTACAATCGGGTAGTTGGTCTTGCTTGACAAACATGCCATCCAACCGGCAGTTGCTGTTTGGTATCTGAACTAGCATGCAGGACCAATTCATTTTCTATAGTACAGGGGCGCTATGTCGGGCTGGCGGTTGGTCGACCATTTTATCAAACAGCGGCAGTTCTGCGCAGCGATCAGGCTTTTCGTTTTGTTTTCTTTTTATTGTAATATTTCTTTGGATATAATTTCTTAATTAATTGTAAGTGTCAATCATTGTGGGAACTCGCTGACTTCGTGCCCTTTCCTGCAGTGAATGGCACAGCAGTTATATCTGTTGTATGTATTTAGGTCTTCTTTGATAAATATATATAAAAAAGAGAGAATAGTTATTCCTAGATCTTTGAGGAAAACAATCTTAGCTAATCCTCATCAAGCTCATCTCGGCATAGAGAAAACAAAGTTACGGGCACCTGACACTGTGCTTTGGCCTGGTATCAAAAATGATATAGAGCAAGTTGTACATTCATACAATATTTGTTTAGAGTCTAGAAACATGCATGCTAAAGAACCAATGCTGACAAGTGCCATTACGGAATATCCTTTTCAAATAGTTGGTACAGATTTATTTCTTTGGAATGGTCAAGAATATATCATAGTAGTTAATTTCTACAGCAGATTTTGGGAGATAGAGAGGTAGAGAAAAACGGACAGTTCGGTAATTATTCAAAAATTGAAAGCAGTTTTTCCCGATATGGTATTCCTAAAGTGGTTAGTGAAACAGTGTGCAAAACAACAACTCATTCAAGTTCAGCCATTAGTCCAATTGATTCATCTTTCCTCGCAATGAGGTAAATCAAACATAACAAAATTAGGTAAATCAAATATAGTAAACAAAACAGGGATTATTATAAGGTCCATAGTTCCTATGCAATATCACTCTCTTCTTCTATTTAATGTTACTGTACTGATCAATTGAGAAGTTTATTGATCAGATCTTTTTACTTAACTTTTTTTTTGTTTCACAGTCCTTCTTCTCTCTTTGTCTACAGTTTCTTGCTCTGGTTGACAGAATGTGATTTGTGGCTCAAGTGCATCTGGACTAGGTGAAAGTGAGATCTCACTTTCTCGGGCGTTTTCCTCTTGTGGTGGTTGGTCACCTTTATTTCCTGGGCTGTTTTGAGCTTGGTGTGGTAGTGAATCACGGCTGGGTTGAATTGGTTGATCTTGGAACTTTCTCCTAGTGCATGGGATGTCAATTGTTGCGCCAGGGTGAGGTAGTTGTACGCTGGGTGGCTTGGTCTGCTGCAAATTGATTGGGGCTGGCTCGTGATACAGCTTGATTTGTGAAGCATGTCGGAATATAGGTTGTCTTGAGTGTCGCGTGTCACAGGAAAGAAGTTTATATCGGGCACCTTTTACGTCTATTACAGTGTAAGGAGTTGGTTCATACAGTGAATGAAATTTCCCTCTAGTTTGGGAACGCATAGCAAGGACATCTTCTCCCTGGATAATATTTGGGTACTTTCTCCAGCGAGAGGCATTTTTGTTGGCATTGACCTTGGTTTTCCACTCCTTATCGCGTCCTTTAGCTCCTTCAATTAGGCTATAAGTCGGTGGGGTCTTTTTAGGAAGTTTGGAATGGTAGCCACCTCGAAAGACCATGTCACCTGGGGTGAGTCTTGTGGCTGGGTGTGGTGTGGATCGATAATCTGTAAATAGATCATCAATGGCTACAGGTTTATTGGTATCAAAAGCGATTTTAATTGCTTTACCCAAAGGTTTCATAAAGCATTCGGCTTCATTACCTTGGGAGTGGTAAGGATACGAATGTTTGACAATTATGCCTCTAGCAGCAGAGAAGTCTTTAAACTCTTGGCTGTTGAAAGGGGGGCCATTATCAGCTTTGTGTTCACGTGGGTTTCCAAAATTGTTGTAAATTGTAGCAAGGACTAGAAGAACATGCCGAGCCCCTGTGGAGTGAACTACCTTTGCATCAGGGAATCTGGAGCGGTTGCATCGACTGACAAGGATGTGAGATATGTCCGGTAAAGGTCCGAAAAGATCTAGTGAGACTGATTCCCAAGGATGGTGTGGTGTTGGTGCACTGGATAGTGGTACTTTAGTAGTGCTTCTTGTATGGATCTGGCATTCATGACATGTTTGAAGGTGCTGTTGGACAGTGTTGTCGAGGCTGGGAAACCAGAAATGAGCCCTGATTCGTCGTTTAACAACATCTTGTCCTGCATGTGAGCCACTGTGAGCTATTGAGATAACCTCATTATAGAGAGACTGCGGAAGGAGAATTCTGTCACCTCTGTATATAATGTCATCTGCTCCTATAGAGAGTTCACTGAAAGTTTTGTGATACCCCTTTAATATTGGGTCATTATAGGGTGGAAGGCCAAATGCGATGAAATGACGAAGACGCTCAATTTGCCTATCATTACGTTGGGCTTGATGTAAACACTGAAGAGAGATGATAGATTGGATTGGTTGATGACGAAGAAAAAGAAGCTTTTGGTGTTCTTTTGCTTCACCATGGATGTGCTGAGGCAGGTTTTCAATAGGGATAGCATGCCGGCTGGTGTAATCGGCAGGGTTTTCTTTCCCTTTGCGCCAGATGACTTAGTGGTTAACATCTTGGTGGCGAAGAAGTATACGCTCAATCCTAGATGGTGGCTTTCGTTTGGAGGTCCACAGTGATACCAGGGGCTGTTGATCAGTGACAATGGTAACTGGTGGGCCTCCGACAAGAACGAGCCTGAAATGTCGTAGGCCAAAATCGATTGCAGTGGCTTCCAAATCCAATTGTGAGTAGTTTTTTCTGCTGCAGTGGTAGTCCGAGATGCTATGGCAACAGATTTCGTTGTATCTATCGAAGGGCCTTGGATAAGGATTGCAGATAGGCCTGTATTATGAGCATCAACAAAGATGAAAGTTCGGACATTCATGTCATAGTGTCGTAGTAGAACATCCTCTTTAAATGCCTCCTCCTTCAGGTTTTGAAACTCCTTTTCGTGTGTAGCTAGCCATTGGAAGGTGGTGTTAGTTTTTGTGAGTTCTCTGAGGTTGGCTGTAGCAGCTGCAAGGTCGGGAATGAATTGCCCATTGGAGCGAATCATGCATAAGAAGGATTTAACTTCATCCTTAGTTTGTGGCCTGTCTGCTTGTTGCACGGCTTTAACCTTTTCGGGATCTGGTCTTATGCCCTCTTTGGTGACTTAGAATCTCCAGAATGGGATTTCTGATGAGGCTAGGACACATTAGCTTGGGCTGACAGTTAATCCAGAAGTTTGTAGAGCAGCAAAGACATGGTCCAATGACATGTTGTGACTTGGAAGGTCAGTGGCTGCAATGACAATATCATCTTGAATGATAGTTGCATTTTTGATATTGGCAAGGATAGGGCAAAGTCTTTGATTAAATTCACCGGAGGTTGGTAACGTACCCATTGTGAGACGTTTGTATGGCATTAAAACGGTCCCCTGCACGAAAAACGGTTAATGGGCGAGACTCAGAATCAAGTTCAAGCTGGTGAAAGGCTGTTTTTAGGTCCAGCTTACTAAAAACAGATTTTCCGTTAAACATGGGCAGGACATCTTCTACTCTGGGTATGGGTAAGTGAGGATTCAGGAGGGCTTGGTTTAGGCCTCATAAATCTACAGTGATTCTAATGCTCCCATCTGGTTTTGGAACCAAAACTGGGTTGGCAAGCCACGTTACTGGCCCAGAGTGTTGTTCTATAACGCCATCATCTTCCATGTAACAAATGAGCGTTTTCGAAAGCTCCTTGGAGGTGGTATGGTATAGGACGTGGAGGTTGAATTACTGGTTTAGCATCAGGTTTTAGGTGAAAATGTATTGGATTGGCATGCAATTTGCCAAGGCCGGAGAAGACGGATTCATATTTAGATAATATATTGGCAACTGATGGGTGTGTGCTGTTCAGCGGGTTGTGGAAATTTTTGCTGGTCTGTGAGTTATGAATGGTGGAATTCAAGACAGAATTGACATCATGTGGAGGGTTATTGAAAGAAAGAATGCCCAGCGACTCAGCTAGCGCAAAGGAGACTAAGTTGCATGGCTTGCCACATGCATCCTTGTCATCAATTATCACCCATGTGGCCCTCATGGTTTCGTTGTGCCAGGTGGCATCCAGTGTGATTTGTCCCTTGGGTTTTATCAGGGAGCTGCTATAGGGCTGTAGGGTGACTGGGGTGGGAAAGATCCTTCGAATGCTGGGTGGCACCATGCTTTCAAGTAAGATGTTGACCTCTGCACCTGTGTCAATGAGTGCTTGGATCTTTGAATTTTTCTTTCCAATAAGGACTTCCGCAGTTTTGTGGTTGTTAGAGAGGGTGTGGATGGCTTGGAGGGACTCCCCTTTTATTGTTTTGACTGTTGAAATTCCCTTTGTTTGTTTCATGCAAACAGCTGCAAAATGGCCTTTTTCCCACAAAAATTACAGAAGGCATTTTTGCTGCACAGTTTTGACCTCTGTTGCAGATGGTCCTATCACAGCCAGCGCAGCATATAATTTTGTTGGTATAGAAGTGGGGTCTTTGTTCCATAAGAGTTTCCCTTTCTTGGGCTTAGTGAGAATATTTCCCCCCTTTTTTCCCAATTTTATTGACCATTTTCTGGCTTTTCAGTGTCAGCACACCCAATTTGAAAAGAGGAGCTAGGGGGCTCAGATTCAAGTTCCTTTTGAGCAATTTTTGTCGCTTCTATTTTACGGGCTTTGGCAATTAGGGTGGCTAGATCATATTCCCTTTCCAGTGCATCTTCACGAATGCTAGCTATATTGATACCAATAATGATTTGGTCGCGTATAAGGGTTTTGTGAATTAAATCTTTAGCAGTACACTACTCATTAGTGCATTTAAATGTGCATTTTTCGGCATGTTGACAGACTTTATTGATAAAATCATCAACTGTTTCCGCACTAGCCTGCTTAAGCTGATGAAATTGTAGTGTAAAAGTACACTTTTCTGAGTTGGCCTATAGCGATCATAGAGCTTTCTTATCATGGTATCGAAATTAGCCGCCTTTAATACGGTCATATCCTGGTTGTATTCAGCTTTAAGATCGACTTTTAAACGCTCACCTGAAAAGGCGCACATTCGGAATACTTTTGCTTTGTGTTCCCTCCTCTCCACTTCCGTGGCGTCCGCTTTTACTTCCCCAATTGAAGCTACGTCATACCACATTTCCCACGTTTCAATGAAATCGGTGAAGGCTTGCATCACATTTTCGGTACGGTCAGCAGGATTGAAACTAGGTGTTCCAGTTAATTTTGCTAGTGTGTTCATCTTTTAGATTCATCACTACCCGTCGCCAGATGAAACAGTGTGCAAAACAACAACTCATTCATCTTCCCTCGCAATGAAGTAAATCAAACATGACAAAACGAGGTAAATCAAATATAGTAAACAAAACAGGGATTATTATAGGGTCCATAGTTCCTATGCAATAGTTAGAAGTGACAATGGTCCACAATACAGTTTAAAGTTATTTGAAAATTTTGCAAAGAATTGGGGTTTAATTGGTGTTTTCTTCATGAGACTAGTACTCCCAAATATCCACAAGGCAATTCTCTTGCGGAAAGATCAATTCAAACAGCAAAGAGCATTCTTGAAAAAGCAATGAAGGATAGAAGAGATCCACATTTAGCTATTTTGGAATATCGTGATGCTCCTATAGACAAATATGCTACACCAGCACAGCTTTTGATTTCTCGCAATTTACGATCCATTTTGCCGGTAACAAATAATAGTCTGAGGCCAAATATTGTTGATGACAGTACATTCCAACATGTGAGAAAGGAAATGCAATTTCAACAGAAAAAGTATTATGATACAAATACTCGAGAGCTTCCTGAACTTGAAAAAGGGACAGTTGTAAAGGTACGAGATGGGAAAGATTGGAGACCTGCTGTAGTACTAGGTAAAGCTAAACAACCTAGAAGTTTCTTTATACGGTTGGAAAATGGGCAAGTATGGAGGCAAAATCGACGGCATCTTAGGGAAAGGTCATTAATTCTTCCAGGGGAGGGGTTGGAAGACATCAGGGAGGGGGACCAAAACCAGCACACTCAGAGGGAGGGGGGTTGAAAAATAAAGAGCATTTCAAGAGAAGGACTATGGAGATTGTTCTGAGATCCTGGAGTGGGGATCAAAATATTTACATAAATCTGAGAGGGGGGACGAAAATTCCATTTAATATATGAGAATGTCTTCCACCCCCTCCCACAAGTAATTAATGACCCGTCCCTGATAATAATAAAAGGGGAGGATCCAGCTAACATTTTTGAAAGTAGACATCAAAGTGTATCACCAGATAGTTCATGTGATACCAGTGAGAGTAGCAGTCAAAATTTGACATCAGAACATATAAATACGTCATTATCTGCACCTCTGACAAATGAGACAAGAACAAAAAGTGAAAGAGTTTCAAACCCATCTGATCGCTTCCCATATTAAATTTTTCGACTTTTTCAAAAAAAAATGAGAGGTATAGCATATACTCTCAAAAGACATTGAACTTAAAGGATATTTTCGCTTGCACAATGATATTTGTTATACTCGAATAGTTAAGACGAGCTGTGACTTTTCTGAATGGATGTTTTTCCTAATTGAGTTTGTTTTTTGATGCTACATGAACAGTTATCATGAAGCTTAACCTTATTTTATATAATGACCCAACATAAAATTGATTGACTTTGATTCAGCATTGAAAAGTGATGAAAATGAGCCATTTTGTCCAACAAGTAAGGCTATAGCCTTGGTATTTTGCTCAGAAATGACCAAACTTGAAATTGATTGATTTTGATTCCAGATTGGAAAGCGACAAAAATGTGCCATTCTTGGCTATAAAATATGGCTATAGCCTTGGTATTTTCCTCAAAACTAACCGACTTTGAAACTGATTGGTTTTGAGTCAAGATTGAGGAGTGAACACAATGGGCGATTTTTGGCCGAAAAGTTAGGCTATAGCCTTAGTATTTTGCTCAAAAGTGACCAAATTTGAAAGCGATTGATTTTGATTTCAGACGTAAAGGTGATAAAAATGAGCCATTTCTTGTCAAAAGGCAAGGCCACTTTAGGCCAAAAAGTAAGGCTATAGCTTTAGTATTTTGCTCAAAAATGACCAAATTCGAAATTGATTGATTTTGATTCAAGATTGGAAAGAGACAATAATGTGCCATTCTTGGCAATAAAATAAGGCCATACCTTTGGTATTTTGCAAAAATATCCGAATTTAAAACTGATTGATTTTTGAATCAAGATTGACAAGTGATGAAAATGAGCCATTTTTGGCCAAAAAGTGAGGCTATAGCCTTGGTATTTTGCTGCAAAGTGACCACATTTGAAAGTGATTGATTTTGAGTTCAGACTATTGAAAAGTCCCTATCTAATCCAGCTGTTGCAAGTTACAAGCATGTTTTTATCTTGGGTGACTTTAACATCAATCTATTAAATTATGATTCTCATGCTCCTACATCTAACTTTGTCAGTCTTCTTCTCTCACAACATTTTCAACATCGTCTTCTTATATTACTTTCTTATATTACTTATATTACTTTCTTATATTATCTTATATACTTCAACATTATTCATCCTACTAGAGTTTCTGACTAGTCTTCTACCATTATTGATAATATTTTCTCAAATGTATGTAATCTAGATACCAAAAGTGGCAACATTTTGACACAAATTGCTGATCATTTTCCTCAACTTTTAATTGTCAAAAAGGTGGAATTTGGAAACAAAACTATGTCTCATTATCAACATGACTATTCCAAGTTTGATAAGGAAAAATTTCTTGCTGATTTTAACAACATTGACTTTAAGTACTTGGATGACAATCAAAGTGACATTAATGTAAAATTTGATAGACTTCTTGCTAGTGTTGATGCGATTGTCAAAAAGCATGCTCCATTGAAGAAGCTTACTCGTAATGAGCTTAAGCTGCAAAACAAACCTTGGATAAACAAAAGAATAATGACAATGATGCAATTCAGGGATAAATTATTAAAGAAACTTAAAAAGAGGCCTGATACAGCAACAAAACTTTTGTATAAACAATTTAGGAATCGAGTTGCAAATGAACTTAAAAAAGTAAAAAATGTTATTTTCATGATTATTTTAATGTTAATAGCAATAATATGAAACTTTTGTGGACTAGTATAAAGTCATTTATTAACATTAAGAGCTCTCGTGTAAATGTTGTTAACAAATTGAAGGATACAAATGGAAACTTAACCACTGATTCTGTAAATATGGCTAACATTTTCAATAATGTTTTTGTTAAGGTAGCTGATGGTATAACAAAACGCATACCCAGACCCCCAAAGTCTCCCTTGGACTATCTTGGTAATAGCAATACACTCTCTCTCTTTCTCTTTATATCTGCTGCAGCCCCATGTGAAATATCTGATATAATAGATTTATTCAAAACTAATGAATCAATAGGCCCAAATAGCATCCCCATTAAATTATTAAAAATCCTTTCTCCTCACATTTCTTCCCCCTGTCTCAAATCATAAATCAGTCATTCCAATCTGGTGTGTTTCCTGAAAAAATGAAGGAAGCCAAAGTCATCCCTTTGTTTAAGAAGGGTTGCCCTTTGACCACTTCAAACTATAGACCAATATCTCTCTTATCTGTTTTCAGTAAAATTACAGAAAAGCTGATGTATAAGCGCTTATACCATTTCCTGGAACAACATAACATTTTGTATAATCTCCAGTTTGGTTTCCGTGCTAATCATTCTATAAATCATGCATTAATTAGTTTAACAGAATCTATCAAAAACAGCCTAGACAACAAAAAATTTGGATACGGAATCTTTCTGGACACTACGGCATTCGAGGTACAGTTTTGGCCTGCTTCAGCTCTTATCTTAGTAACAGAAGTCAGTATGTATATGTAAATGGTTGCAATTCCAGCCATCTAAATATCACTTGTGGTGTACCACTGGGATCTGTCCTTGGTCCACTTCTGTTCCTTATTTACATCAACGATCTGCCCAACTCATCTCTTAAATTATCTTTTTACCTTTTTGCTGATGATACCAACAACTACTTTGAATCAGACAGTTCAGAAAATCTTGAAAAAGTGGTTAACAAGGAGCTTAGACAGGTCAAAAAATGGCTAGATGTAAATAAACTTCCTATCAATGTAGAAAAGACAAACTTTGTCATTTTTCATTCTGTCCAAACTTCCTTAAAAGATATTATCAATATAAAAATTGGCAATCAACTTGTAAAGCGGGCAAAATATGTTAAATTCTTGGGTCTCCTTTTGGACGAAAATCTAAATTGGAAGTACTATTATGTGAACTTTCCAAGAAACTCTCAAGAACTTGTGGTATATTCTTCAAAGTAAGACATGTACTACCCACTAATATTCTAGTCTCTCTATATAATTCTTTATTATCATCATTTCTCCAGTATGGAATAACTGTCTGTGGTCTTACTTATGAAGTCCACACCAAACCTATCTATCTTCTACAAAAGAAGGCTGTCAGAGCTATTGCTTTCAAAAGTTTCACATCACCAGCTACACCTACTTTTTCTGAGTTAAAAATCCTTAAATTGTATGATTTATTTAAGCTAAAGCTGCTTACATTTGTTTATGAGACTGTCAATGGGATTTCTCCCATCTGTTTTCAAAATTTCTTTAACACTTTGACATCTGTTCATCAATATGATACACGGAAAGCTACTAAAGGTGATATTTTTATGTTGCGTAAAAATACTTTGCAATATGGCTTACGATCAATTAGATATGCAGGTGCTAAAGCCTGGAACTGCATTCCATCCAATATCAGACAATCTGCCTAAGTAACGAATTTTCATCGTGATTTGAAATTACATTTCTCTACCAAATACCAGTCCTAAATACATCAATAAGGTAGCATCTCCTGACACTGATCAATTAAGGCACAGAACGATCTCCAATTAGAATAATGATGAGTTTTTTTAGCATATGGGGTGCTCTCTCCTGGATTAGTTTATCTATTGAGAGAGCTCCTCCAGAAAATTCTACTTCATACAAACTCCTAATTCTGTTATGTTAACTTTATTTAAGTCTATTGCTTATCATTTTTTCTTGTTTATGTTGTCATTTAAGTATTTTGTAGTAAATTGTTTTTAGTTTTAAGATTTTGTATGTTGTTGAATTTTTATATATGAAACTGAACTGAACTGAACTTAACAGAGGTAATGTTATGAGCGACGTTCCTGTTGCCATGGCAGCTAAGATTTATCCCTCCCTCGCCTGTCATCGCATGCATTAGTGTCTTTGTTTTGCGAGCTATTAACGAAATGAACTTTCAAGTGCACATTCAAGACGGAAAGGAGTTTAAACTCTGAAGAAAGCAAGACATTTATACTATATATATAAATATGTTTATTATTGCTAGGAATACCATCCCTGGTCCAAATACAAATCGTAAGCACATTTATTGTAACTTTACGTATCCTCTTTTCTTGGTAGATATTTTATGCAAGTGGACGTTCTCAAGTACTATAGCTGTTAAGCAGTTCGTTCTAACTTTGTAGCATTACCCATGATTTACTCTACTTTATTCATTCTATTTTAGTAAACCTCATTACGCATTACACAGTACACACCCCACAGTACACATTACACATCACGCGCTAAACAATTCACTTATCGCATCGCAAATTACAGATTTCACGTTACGAAATTCACAATTTGCACTTTGGAATTGCTTATACATTCATATTGAATTTCTATTCGGATTCACGTTTACACAGACGGTATTCGTCAAGTTTAATATGTTAGCATCAACCTGTATTTCAAGCACGTAACCACGATTTCAACTGGAGTTACTTAAAGACGGTTACCTGAAGATTCTTAGTACAGATACAAATGAGCCATTTCTTGCCTAAAAAGTAAGGCTATAGCCTTGGTATTTTGCTCAAAAATGACCAAATTTGAAATTGATTGATTTTGATTGAACATTGAAAAGTGATGAAAATGAGCGATTTTGGCCAAAAAGTAAGGCTATAGCCTTGGTATTTTTCTCAAAACTGACCAACTTTGAAATTGATTGATTTTGATTGAACATTGAAAAGTGATGAAAATGAGCGATTTTTGGCCAAAAAGTAAGGCTATAGCCTTGGTAATTTGCTCAAAAATGACCAAATTTGAACTTGATTGATTTTGATTGAACATTGAAAAGTGATGAAAATGAGCGATTTTTGGCCAAACAGTTGTAAAATTATTCGAATTTTACCAAGAAAAAGGATCAATTGTCCAATATCAAAATTACTAATTGATATAATTAAACGACGCAACAAGTAATAAAACGAGCAATAACAATGAATGTTCCAAGTTCATTAAGCAACGGCTTCTTCTAAAACTGTCTCTCTAACTGACGATTGTAACGCCTTTTACTCACGAATACTTCTACGACCTCCATTAACGACTTTCACATGACGACTCTGACGGCTTCACATAACAACTGAACGGGACACAAAACAGCATGGTCCTTTTATGGTAGACAGATTACAGAACACAAAGAAAGGGCGATTACAACATAAGATGGTAACTGATGATTAGTGGCATGGTAACAACTTACAAACAAGACTGAGGGGTCAAAAAATATAGGTATGTCACTGACAAAAATAGAAGTACATAACATACACGTGGAACGATAAACCAGTTGTTTAACATCACTCCCCCCTACCAAGACAAGCCTCCTGGCTTGAATTTTTGAAAGGGAGCAATTGTAACAAATAAAAAAAAGTACAACACATGAACGGAACATGCTAAAACTCAAAACATTCAACTGCTAAGTTACACCATGAATAAGTCTCTGGGTAGTCTGCTGAGCTTGATTTGGGCGTTCAGAATAAGGGTAAAAATGTTCCCGTGGCCATCTTTCTTCGCACCTAGCTCCAGTCGGCTCTTTCTTCATTTCAGGAACATTGGGCTTTTCCATTGGTGGACAATGAGGGTACTTTCCATTTAAATCTGTTTGCATTTGCAGGTCATCCGCTCGGAAGGGCGTTGTGTTTGAGAGCTCCACAGCACGAATTACCCCCTGGAGCTCTTTCAATAATTTCTCAACATCCCTCCCGAGCGACTCGATATCAATAGTGCCATTAAAGGGCGATGCTGGCGGGGGAACGTCTTGGACTTGATTATGAGGACGGGAATACATCCTGTCCCAACAGTATTTAGCAACGTGCCCCACCTTGAGGCAACAGTAACAGATAGGTCTCCCATCCTCTGCCCTGTAGATGTTCGTGCGAGTGATGAAGGGGTTCCGCTTTTCATTTTCCGCAGTCTGCATTCGATTAGCCATAGCATCAACAACTGAACATAAAATTTCCAGCATAATGTTCTTCATTTCTGGTACAGACATCATGTTCTCTATCTGAAGGTACGAGCAAGTCTATCCCGGGTCACGGACACCAATGTAAAATTATTCGAATTTTACCAAGAAAAAGGATCAATTGTCCAATATCAAAATTACTAATTGATGTAATTAATCGACGCAACAAATAATAAAACGAGCAATAACAATGAATGTTCCAAGTTCATTAAGCAACGGCTTCTTCTAAAACTGTCTCTCTAACTGACGATTGTAACGGCTTTTACTCACGAATACTTCTACGACCTCCATTAACGACTTTCACATGACGACTCTGACGGCTTCACATAACAACTGAACGGGACACAAAACAGCATGGTCCTTTTATGGTAGACAGATTACAGAACACAAAGAAAGGGCGATTACAACATAAGATGGTAACTGATGATTAGTGGCATGGTGTTGTGTATTCTAATGTGAACATTCAGATTAACTTGGATATAGAAGTACGATGAGAGAGCACGCTAACTTAGGAAGCCATGTCTTGTTAACTAGTCTCAAAAAGTCCTTGTAGAAACGAGGCTGAGCCTCTTAACAAAAGTTATACTGACTATAATATACTACATCAGGGGCGGATCCAGAGCAAAAAAGTGACTGACTTACAGATGTCGAGTCAGATATTAGCGCCTTCGGCGCAAAAATTTACCCAACATTCTAAGAATGCTGTCTCATGAGAGTGCTCTATTGGTCAATTCTTCTTTCTGGTCAAATTAAGATTTGTTTTCTTCATTGCTTTTACTATAGAGTTTATAACATAAATACTACATGTAATTAGGTTAGATATGATTATTTTCTTTAGCAGGGCATATTGTAAAACAGTTTTCTTACATATCAACTGAATGTATTACCCTGGATAAATAATTAAAAATACAAAATACAAAAAAATAATTGATTCATCATGTCTGCAATGCCTCAAAATATGCCTATTTGGGTGCCTTTGAATATTGTACCTGGTCTTCCAACAGTCTTCAAATCTGAATTTTTCATATGGTAACTTTGGTATGGTCAACTGTTGATCCAAAGCCACAGGAATAGTCCAGCTTAGCAGGATTCTGAGTCTTGAGTGGGAAATAAATTCTTCATTGGTGACTCTCATCAGGAAACAGAGTTTCTCATAGCTTACTACTATCAGAAGTATTTCCAACCTGCTTTTTACAATTTTATTACTGGACTTTACAGGCTTTGCCCTAAAAAATGGTATCATCTGTTGACCATAGCTGGTGTAACTTCCAAAACATTTCCCCACATCAGAAAAATCTTCAACAATGGAAAGAGGAACCATATTATTTGGTTTGAACAATGGGCTGAGATACTTTAAGGTACCACCATAGGGGGGCTAGAGAAGGCTTGTGGTTGGTCTTACTGGCATAGAACTCCCAAGGCTCCAGGAGCATAGTACCAAGACTGAAATAATTCCTGCAAGTCCCTTATCCACTGATTTGAGGAAACTATGGTCTGACTGGAGCATCAAGCACACTTGCCATTGCTTTCATGCAAATGAACTGCCTCCAACACCTGTCTTCAAAATTACAAAATCCCCCTCTCAATATTTTCAAGTATACTGACTATTTCTTGTAGCAGATCACTTACAGGAAAAGATGAGCATAGGTCAACAATTTTCAGTCTAGACTCACCATTCTCAATTGAAAAATATGGGTAATAAAGTAGGAATTAGAAACATAGGTATCTTACTGTAGATAAAGGTCTTCTGAAGTAAGAGCTCCTAGCAGTGTTGCAACTTTTTCTTCACTAGGTAGGTACAAAGAGGAAGAGTTGTATAGGCTGCTACAATTAGCCTGACTCAAACGTTTAATATTCTGTATAGCCTCAAAGTTCTCAACATGGGAAACAAGATGGGATGAGAAGGACAGGAATATGAATGCAGATAAAACTCTGCTGAAGTAAGAGCTCTGAGCAGTGTGCAAGCTTTTTCACCAGTTATGAACAAAGAGCAAGAGTTGTTTAGACAGTTACCAACAGTACTAGAACTGAAGGTTTTCATTCAAAATTGGTATGATTCAGAATTTGAATGACCATACATTGTTAAGCCTCTAAGCTGCTTAAGAGATAGTGTGCAATAGTGCATGCAAAAGTTGCACTCTTATAAACTTCAAGAATGGGCATGTCTAAGCGAATCTGTACACGACAAATGCAGTAAGCAGTTACCCACAACCTCTTGATTTCAAGTCAAGCACTAAGTGGAAAACAAAGTTATCCAAGCAAAAAGTTATCTTAGGCAAAACTGCAACCCATTCCAGCATTTCTTGAATTATTTTAAATACTATTCATTCATCATTATTGCCCGCTAAATATATCTAAGACCTAAGCAACAACATATCTACTTTAAGGTAAAACCTTAGAATGATTGGATATTCATTCAACTCCATATGAAAAGAATGAAAAACTCGAGGGTACTGAGGGAAAACCCCTATCGCATGCTTAATATCCAAGTTCATCTATTCTAGTATTTAAAACAATTTAGCTATAATTTTTGCTCATTATGAAGCTATACTTGGAAACTTGACAGTTGACTGGCTCGCTGTATTCTTGAGTATAGTAAATCAATAGTTCAGAATAAGCACTATGGGAGCACACCTTGCAGGGAAAATCCCCTCATTGTCCTCTGTGTTAAGAAATGACATGCAGTTGGATACTGCTGCACCTTTCTCCAGGCTCTCCTTAATGTTTCTCTCTAAGTCCCTTGGAATCACTGTTATTGTGAAGAATGATTATGAGGCTACCTAGCTGTAAGTCACTGATGGACTTCTTGACCGACTACTCGCGTTTTCTGACTGACTTACAAAAACAATAGGATCCCAAATTGGTTTCAAAATCAATAGGTTTTTTATGACTGCGCATCCTATGATGCAAGTTTGACTGATTTACCAATCATATTCGCCAATTTTATTGTTTGAAATACAAAAGAAAACAATAGATTTCTAAGTTATTGCGTAAGTGGAGTAAAGTCAAGCATAAACCAGATTTAGTTGAATCCTGGCCTCTTTTTCCAACTTTGTGATGATGTAATCACGAGCCAAGAATAGAAAACCAGACAAGTAAGTCAAAAGACTGTAGAAAGCAGATAATGGAAGAAGTTTAAATCGAAAATTGCAAATTTAGAATATTTTTGTCCTGTACTCAGAAAAGATAATGATATAAATCACAGGAAATTTTCTAAAACTTTGACTGACTTCCGTAAGTCGCGTAAGTCGGTCTGGATCCGCCCCTGCTACATTCTCCCTTTTCTTGCAATTGTTCTCTTTGTGTAAGAATAGAAGGGTAGCAAAATATAATGAACAAAACTGCTAATATAAAGGTTCTTTAAGAAGTATTCTTGGAGTCTGTAACCGAAGTCCAGTGTCCAATGAAGACTTCTTCGAATCGATCAGCAATGCGTGAAAAATATCAATAATGTCCAATAATATAAGAATATAGAAGTATAATGTTCAAGTCTCTTCGATTCACCTCTTCTTGTAACGTCTTTTTGTTTGGAATTTCTTCTCTGGCCCTGTTCTTTGAATCTGTATAGGTGTTTCATTCCGGATGAAAGTTGGAATTCTGTTGTCCATAACTTCAATGTCATTCTGCGGGCTAACTTCATGTGGATTGTTCTCTCGATAGTCAAACAAATTACGCAGATTGCTTTTTCTGGCATTACTGTTGTTGTCTTCAACGGAGCTAGTGTTTTGACTTGTGCTTGGTCTGCTAAGTCTATGCTCTGAACTTATTGATCCTGTGACATTTCCTTCAGTCCCAATCGGTAGTTCATACATACTTTCGTCATCTTGTTCTTCGTTCTGTACCTGTTCTTTTGTGAGATGTCTTTCTTTGTCAAATTCTCTTTCATGGTATATCTTCAGATGCGCTTTGTTTCTGTAGTATTTGTTTCCATCTTTATTCTCTATCAATGCACTTTTCTTGTAAACTTTTAAAACTTTGAATCTCTCATTCAACCAGTTAGGTGATAATTTGTGTTTCTTCCACCAAATCTTTACTAAGACTGTGTCTCCTTCTTTAATTTCATTAACTTTTGACTTTCGTACTTTATCTGCTCTATCTTTCATTTTCTCCTTCATTTCTCTGTCTCTCTTGTCTAATTCAGTGTCATGTGGCTCTTTAGGAATGTATTCTGGAATATTGTTCTTAATGTTTCGTCCAAAGAATACAGTTGCTGGGCATTGGCCTGTCGTTGCATGAGGTGTTGTTCTATAGAGAAGTAAAAACTTGTTGAGCTCTTCTCTCCAATCCTTATTCTCAGCATATGCTGCTTGATTTGCTTTCTTTAGAGATCTGTTGAACCTTTCAACTTCTCCATTAACCCATGGAGAGTAAGGTGTTACATTTCTCAAATGTATGCCATTGTGTTTCAAATAGTTTTTGAACTCGTCAGAAATGAACTGTTTCCCATTGTCAGCAACTACTTGGTGAACATACCCGAATATAGAGAAAATCAGGTCTAGTGCTTTAATTACGGTTGTAGTGTTGACACTCTAAACTCGTATTACAACAGGATATCTTGATCGGTAATCTATTAGAGCTATTAAATAATCTTTGGTTGGATCGGGTCCCTGAATGTCTAGTGCTACAGTGTGCCAGTTTGTAGCTGGTAATTTGGTTGTTTCAAGTGGTTCAAATTTAACTTTCCCAGAACCTGTTACTTGACATGCGTGACATACTTTGATCATTTGCTCTACATCTTTGTCTATTCCTGGCCACCAAACTTTTTCTCTTAATAGTCCTTTTGTTTTGACAATCCCTAAATGGTGTTGGTGTGCAGTACTTAGTACTCTTTCTCTGAGTGCCATAGGGATGACTAGCTTTGAGCCTTTGAGTATGATATCATCTGATATCCACAGGTCTCTCCTCGTATGGTAATATGGTTTAAATGTTGGGTCTTTCAGCCATTTCTCTGTTTCAATTTGCTTCTTTACTTGTCTGAGTAGTTCATCATTCCTGGAAGTTGCCTGGATTTCTTCTATTGTAACCGTTTTAGGAATAGCATCATATACTAGTGAATTAACAAAATATTCTGTATCATTACTTAGCTGATCTGTTGCTGGTAGTGGAGAACGTGATAAAACATCAGATGCGTTAGTGTGTCCTGGTTCATACTGAATGGTATACTTATATGGTTGCATTTTGAGTAACCATCTCTGTAGTCTTGATGTAGGGCTACCTCTGGATGACAATAGTTTTTCAAGTGGCTTATGGTCAGTGACTATTGTGAATTCTCTATCATATAGGTAATAATGAAACTTCTGTGTTGCCCAGAAGGCAGCAAGGCCTTCCCTTTCTGTTTGTGAATATCTCTGTTCTGTGGAACTTAGTGCATGTGATGCATATGCTACTGGCTTAAATGATCCATCTTTTTGTCTTTGTGTTAGGATTGCTCCGAGTCCTACCGGTGATGCATCGACTATAACCTTAGTTTCTGCATTTGGTTGATAATAAGTCATAGTATCTGCTTCTGTTAAATATTCTTTTAACTTGTTAAAGCTCTTCTGTTGCTGTTCTTTCCATACAAATGGCGCTCCTTTCTTTGTGAGTTGTCTTAATGGCTCTGTTAGTGTTGCATAGCCTTTGATAAATTGGGAACAAAAGTTGACTAACCCTAAGAAACTTCTTACTTCAGTGACATTTGTTGGTGTGGCTGTGTTATTTACAGCATCTACTTTGGATTTGTCTGGATGAGTCCCAGTGTCTGTTAAGCAGTATCCAGCAAAAGTTAATTTTGTGGTTCCAAAAACACACTTAGTTAGGTTGATCTTCAAGTTCTTTGCATGGAGCTTCTTGAAGAGTGTATCAAGACGTTGAGCCATTTCATCAATACTAGAAGCCCATATTAGGATGTCATCTGAGATTGATCTTGTGCCTGGACAGTCCGCTATTGTTTGTTCAATTATTTTCTGGAATTGTTCAAATGCTGAATTGACACCATATACAAGACGTTTTGATTGATAGCAGCCTTCATGTGTTAGGAATGTTGTAATGTGTCTAGATTCTTCTGCTAATTCAATATGGTGGTATCCCTCTTTCAAATCTATCTTTGAAAAATATCTGGCATTGTGTAGCTCTGGAAGTATTTCCTCAACTTTGGGAATTTGATGCCTTTCCCTAATGATAGCTTCATTAGCTCTTCTCATGTCTAGACAGAGTCTGATCTTCCCATTTGGTTTTGGTACGACTACAATTGGATTAATCCATGTACTTGGGCCTTTCAATTTCTCAATACAGTCATTTGCAATAAGTCTTTTTAATTCCTCAGAAACTTTCTTTCTGGTGTCATAAGGTAGTCTTCTTATTGGTTGTTGAACTGGAGTGACATTCTTATCAATGTGGAGTTGTAATTGGAAGTCTTTAAATTTTCCCATACCTTGAAATACTTCAGTGTTGTTGTTGTCAAGTATTTGTTGAATTTCTGGATGTACCTGTTGCTTGATATGCTTAGCTTGATTGATTTCATTGACTGATACATATTTTGAATCTGCAGGTGGACCTACTCTTAAAATATTTAATGTCTCTGCTGTCTTTTGTCCTAATATTGCACCATTTGATCCTTCTGTGACATAGAATTTTGCTTGGGTTGCTTTTCCACATGCTCGAACTGATGCAATGAATGTGCCTTTTAACTTCAATGGAACTTGTCCTGAATAGGTGAATATTTTGGCTGTGCTATTCTGCAGTTTAGGGATTTTACTCAGTGTTCTATATGTTGTTTCATCAAGTATATTAAGTGTTGAGCCACTGTCTATGAGCATATTGATTTTAGTATTTTCCACAAAAATTGGGTATACAGGTCTTGCACTGTCCCCTATCCTGAATACAAAAGATTCTTCATCACTTGAGTTCTCTGGTTGAATCTCATTTGCTTTGATTTGATGAATTTCTGTTTTCTTTGGTAATTTTGTTTTGCAAAATTTAGCAAAGTGTCCCATGATGCCACATTTCATGCATTTCTTTCCTTTAGTAATTCTACAGTTGTTACTTGTGTGATTTTTCATGCCATATCTTCCACACTGTCTGGTATGATTGTATTTTGGCTTACTATTGCTGTTATGTTTACCTTTGTGTTGCCATTTATCTGATTTTATTCTATTTAGTTCTGAAAATGAGTCCTGCTTTGTTTCAGCTGATACTCCTATTCCATTGCTTTGTTCTATTTGCCTTGTTTGGTGATCTGATTGTTCCATAAGCTTACCAATTCTGAGAACTTTTTCTAATGTTAGGTCTGGCTCTTGTAGTAATCTTTTTCTCAATTTACTTGATTTACATTTGGCAATTACTTGGTCTCTGATTTCATCTTCAGTAGCAGCTTCATATTCACAGTAAAGAGTCAACTTTTTCAGCCTAGTGACATATGAATCAATAGATTTTCCTACCTCTTGTTCTGTTTCATGGAATACACATCTTTCATACGGAATATTTCTTTTAATGTCGAAGTGGCTATCTAACTTAGTTATTGCTTCGTCATATGTTGTGCCTACCTCACCTAGCGTTTCAAAGATGTCTTGTACTTCTTCTCCTACCAAATGTAAGAGTGTAGCTCTCTTTTGGTTATCATTGTGAATGCCTGTTGCATTGAGGACATAAATAAAAGATTTTTTCCACTTTTGCCATCGCTGACTTACCGTGGAAGGGTCTCCTTTTGGATCAAATTCCTTCACAGGAGGTAACTGGATAGCCACAGGTTTAGGCAGTTGTGCTTCTCGTTCCTGATCTCCTATTTGTGGCATATCGTGTTTTGTTGACTAAAAATAACGGCTTATACCTCTTCTAGGGTCCTTAATGACTGCTCGTAGCCATAACTTGTTGTGTATTCTAATGTGAACATTCAGATTAACTTGGATATAGAAGTACGATGAGAGAGCACGCTAACTTAGGAAGCCATGTCTTGTTAACTAGTCTCAAAAAGTCCTTGTAGAAACGAGGCTGAGCCTCTTTTTTTTTTTTTTTTTTTTTATATTCTCATAAAACTTACAATGACAAACAATTACAATACAAAGTCTAGGGAGCATGGAAATGCATAACAACCCTAAGACTTACACTTAACATTGAGACAAATATTACAATAATAGGCTACAAAAGTGATTGGAGTGGTGTCGCCCATCGTGCCAATAGCGTTGCAAATATGACAAATCATCACAAAAAGCTATTGTAAAAGGAGATATCAAGTCTACCTATGTTCCTTGCTAATCAACAAAAAAACAAAAAATTTTTGCCCAGACACGATGAGCGACACCACTCCAATCGTAAAAGGAATCAAATTTACACAAAAGAGAAAATAATTTACACGAGAGAGGTTTTCACGAGAAAGTTAGTAACTTATTGGAACCGTTCTGAGGCCTGAATGTATTTTAATGTTGCATCAAGAATGTTTGTATTTGAATCAAAAGGTAACTTTTCATGGCCATAAAGGAGTATTTGCAATAGTTCTTTGTTTGGAGGGTTAGATAGGCCATGAGGACGCAATATTGTATTAACGCTGTCGAGAAGATCACGTCTGTGTATGTCATAGGCACTGCAGAGCAGCAAAAAGTGCTCCGTATCCTCAATACCATCGTTTATCAGGCACAGGGGATTAAAAGTATCCCTAAAATTATGTTTAAATTTGTGGTAATTTAGCTTACTTAGTCCAACGCGTAGCTGCGTTAAAACAGATAATAGTTTTGGATCATGAATTCCGTAGACCGATTTAGAGGGTGGACGAATGAGTCCTAGAAGTTGTTTCTTGAAAACATTCACTGAGCAGGATTCACGAATTTCAGGGTCAAGTTTTTCCCATTCCGACAAGCAGTTTGGGTAGAAAGTTGATTTAAATCTCTCTGTTCTCGCACGTATTTGCCCTATTGTAGCCTGCCTGCGCAGATTGTGGTTTGACTCCTGGCGTTGGGGTATAGGATTTCTTGTGTAATCTGGAGTTAAATTTTTCATAATCTTATAAAAGAGGACAAGACGTCTACTCCATCGACGGAGGTCGAGAGACTCCCATCCAAGCTCTTCATATATTTTTTCACGCGATGTGCCCTTCCAAGCGCCAGTTACTGCTAATGCAGCAGAATATTGTACAGCCTCAAGTTTCTCCATTTGTTTGGTTAATTTACAGCTATGACTAAATTCACAGGTTTTATGAGGGATATGATATATAACGTCACCATAATCCAAGTGTGGCCGGACATACAGTTTGTATATTTCGTTGAGGGTGTGTCGTGGTAGGTATTTTGAGAGGAATCTCAACATCCCTATTCCTTGTCTAGATTTAGAAATAATTGACTTGATGTGACTAGTAAAGGACAATTTAGAGTCTAGTATGACTCCAAGGTGCTTTTGTTCCTGGACATTCTTGACAGGGACATCATTAAAAAATATGGGTGGGTGATTCATTGGAATTCTCTTTTTAGAAAAGGTCACTTCAACTGCTTGCTTGTTGGGGTCAGGATTAAAGGACATTCGCCAAATGTGCGCCCAAAGCTCAATAAGATTCAGATCATGGTTTATATCGAGGGCAGCTGTATGTGGATCGTGAACAACTGTGAAGATCGATGTGTCGTCGGCAAATAATTTCACATTACACCTTAAACCATCTGTCAAGTCATTAATATAAATGAGAAACAGAAGAGGACCCAGGATAGAACCCTGAGGAACACCAGCTGAGACGTTACCCCATGTAGATGTCTTACCATTCAAAACTGTACGCTGTTTCCTATCATTGAGAAAGCTTTGTATTAAAATCAGTAGTTTACCAGAGACACCAAATTGGCTTAGTTTATAAATAAGACCCTGGTGCCAGACTCTGTCAAAAGCCTTTGAAATATCTAGATAAACCGAACGGACATCAAGAGTTGGATTGCAGTCAAATGCTGAAAAAATGGAATTGACGATTGATAGTAACTGATTAACAGTCGAGTCTCCTGTACGAAAACCTGACTGGTTTTGGTTTAAAAGACTGTTTGTATCTAGGTGGTGATAAAGCGAGTCAAAGATAAGTTTCTCTAGAATTTTACCGAAAATTGGAAGGAGAGAAATAGGACGATAGTTGTTCTTAATACTCTTACTGTTCTTCTTATGGATGGGAACTACGTTGGCTTGTTTCCAAACTTGGGGGAACACACCTTGGGTCATGCATGACTCAAATATTAATCTAAGGGGTAGAAGGAGTGCATCATCGCAGATTTTTATCATTCGTACCGAGATATCGTCCCAGCCATGAGCCTTGTTTGGGTTCAAAGATCGGATAATATTCAAGATCTTCTCATCAGACAAAGAAAAGCCAGTGAGCAGTGAAGTATTGGGTACTGATGGCGGAGGAAGTTCGCTACCAGTATCGATTGTCGTGCACTGTTGTATGAAGTAATCATTAAAAATTTCTGCCTTTGCAGTAAAATCCAACACAAATATATCGTCTTCTATAAGGGGAGGGATTATTGGTATTTTAGCTTTATTCAGGATTTTATTGATCAAGGACCAATAGAGTTTTTTACCTGTTTCAGGGTCTGAGAGTGTTCTCCCTATTTTTGTAAGGTATTTTTCCTTAGCGTCCTCAATTAGTTTTGATCCATGAGCTATCATATTAGTAATGGCTTCCAGCCTATCCTCTGGCTGCCCGTTTCTGATAAAAGACTTATAAGCCCTATTCTTTTTCCTGATGAAGTTTTTAATTGGCTGTGTTATCCAAGGTGCCTGCCGAGGCCTAACCGTGATTGTTTTGTTAGGTATAAAGTTCGAAAAGATATTGAGCAAGGTTTCATTTAGAGTTTTAACTTGCAGGTTAGGACATGCGATGTCTGATAAGGTATCTTTCCAAGGAAACATTTCAATGCTTTTTTTGATTGCAGTAGCTTCTGCACGGTCATAAAACCAAATCCTGCGTCTATACGGAGGTGGAGACAAAGACCTTACATTTAATTTACCATGGACAATCTGATGATGACAGTTCTCATGTAAAGAGGGGTGGACACCAGTTTCAATGAATAGGTTTGGCTGATCAGTAAAAATAACATCTATGCAAGATCTTGAGTTTCCAATAAAATGCGTTGGTTCGTTGATTAATTGGTGGAGCCCAAGGTCAGAAGTAAAAGGTTCGAAAAGTTTACCCTCTTCATTTTCGATATCATCTTCCCACCAGTTTGTAGAACGGCAGTTAAAATCGCCAGTTATAATGACACAGTAAGGGTTTTAACAAAAGTTATACTGATTATAATATACTACACATGGTAACACCTTACAAACAAGATTGAGGGGTCAAACAATAAAGATATGTCACTGACAAAAATAGAAGTACATAACATACACGTGGAACAATAAACAAGTTGTTTAACACAGTAACGCTATAGCCTTGGTATTTTGCTAAAAAATGACCAAATTTGAAATTGATTGATTTTGATTGAACATTGAAAAGTGATGAAAATGAGCGACTTTGGCCAAACAGTAAGGCTATAGCCTTGGTACTTTGCTCACAAATGACCAAATTTGACATTGATTGATTTTGATTGGACATTGAAAAGGGACGAAAATGAGCGATATTTGGCCAAAAAGTAAGGCTATAGCCTTGGTATTTTGCTCATAAATGACCAAATTTGAAATTGATTGGGTTTGATTTAACATTAAAAAGTGATGAAAATGAGCGATTGTTTGCCAAACAGGACGGCTATAGCCTTGGTATTTTGCTCAAAAATGACCAACTTTGACATTGATTGATTTTGATTGAACATTGAAAAGTGATGAAAATGAGCGATGTTTCGCTAAAAAGTAAGGCTATAGCCTTGGTATATTGCTCACAAATGACCAACTTTGAAATTGATTGATTTTGATTGGACATTGACAAGGGATGAAAATGAGCGATTTTTGGCCAAAAAGTAAGGCTATAGCCTTGGTATTTTGCTCATAAATGACCAAATTTGAAATTGATTGATTTTGATTAAACATTGAATAGAGATGAAAATCAGCGATTTCTAGCCACACAGTAAGTCTATACCCTTGGTATTTTGCACAAAAATGACCAAATTTGAACTTGAGTGATTTTGATTGAACATTGAAAAGTAATGAAAATGAGCGATGTTTGGCCAAGAAGTAAGGCTATAGCCTTGGTATATTGCTCAAAGATGACCAAATATGACATTGGTTGATTTTGATTGAACATTGACAAGTGATCAAACTGAGCGATATTTGGCCAAAAAGGAAGGCTATAGCCTTGGTATTTTGCTCCAAAATGACCAACTTTGAAATTGACTGATTTTGATTGAACATTGAAAAGTGATGAGAATGAGCGATATTTGGCCAAAAAGTAAGGCTATAGCCTTGGTATTTTGCTCCAAAATGACCAACTTTGAAATTGATTGATTTTGATTGAACATTGAAAAGTGATGAAAATGAGAGATTTGTGGCCAAACAGTAAGGCTATAGCCTTGGTATTTTGCTCAAAAATGACCAAATTTGAAATTGATTGATTTTGATTGAACATTGACAAGTGATCAAACTGAGCGATATTTGGCCAAAAAGGAAGGCTATAGCCTTGGTATTTTGCTCCAAAATGACCAACTTTGAAATTGACTGATTTTGATTGAACATTGAAAAGTGATGAAAATGAGAGATTTGTGGCCAAACAGTAAGGCTATAGCCTTGGTATTTTGCTCAAAAATGACCAAATTTGAAATTGATTGATTTTGATTGAACATTGACAAGTGATAAAAATGAGCGATATTTGGCGAAAAAGTAAGGCTATAGCCTTGGTATTTTGCTCCAAAATGACCAATTTTGAAATTGATTAATTTTGATTGAACATTGAAAAGTGATGAAAGTGAGCGATTTGTGGCCAAACAGTAAGGCTATAGCCTTGGTATTTTGCTCACAAATGACCAAATTTGACAGTGATTGATTTTTTATTGAACATTGAAAAGTGATGAAAATGAGCGATTGTTTGCCAACAAGTAAGGCTATAGCCTTGGTATTTTGATCAAAAATGACCAAATCTGAAATTGATTGACTTTGATTGAGCATTGAAAAGTGATGACAATGAGCGATTTTTGGCCAACAACAAAGGCTATAACCTTGGTAATTTGCTCAAAAATGACCACATTTGAATTTGATTGAATTTGATTGAACATTGAAAAGTCATGAACATGAGAGATTTTTGGCCAAGAAGTAAGGCTATAGCCTTGGTAATTTGCTCAAACATGACCAAATCTGAAATTGATTGACTTTGATTGAACATTGGAAAGTGATGAAAATGAGCGATTGTTTGCCAAAAAGTAAGGCTATAGCCTTGGTATTTTGCTCCAAAATGACCAACTTTGAAATTGATTGATTTTGATTGAACATTGAAAAGTGATGAAAATGAGCGATTTGTGGCCAAACAGTAAGGCTATAGCCTTGGTATTTTGCTCAAAAATGACCAAATTTGAAATTGATTGATTTTGATTGAACATTGACAAGTGATAAAAATGAGCGATATTTGGCCAAAAAGTAAGGCTATAGCCATGGTATTTTGCTCCAAAATGACCAATTTTGAAATTGATTGATTTTGATTGAACATTGAAAAGTGATGAAAGTGAGCGATTTGTGGCCAAACAGTAAGGCTATAGCCTTGGTATTTTGCTCACAAATGACCAAATTTGACAGTGATTGATTTTTTATTGAACATTGAAAAGTGATGAAAATGAGCGATTGTTTGCCAACAAGTAAGGCTATAGCCTTGGTATTTTGATCAAAAATGACCAACTCTGAAATTGATTGACTTTGATTGAGCATTGAAAAGTGATGACAATGAGCGATTTTTGGCCAACAACAAAGGCTATAGCCTTGGTAATTTGCTCAAAAATGACCACATTTGAAATTGATTGAATTTGATTGAACATTGAAAAGTCATGAACATGAGAGATTTTTGGCCAAGAAGTAAGGCTATAGCCTTTTTAATTTGCTCAAACAAGACCAAATCTGAAATTGATTGACTTTGATTGAACATTGGAAAGTGATGAAAATGAGCGATTGTTTGCCAACAAGTAAGGCTATAGCCTTGGTATTTTGCTCCAAAATGACCAACTTTGAAATTGATTGATTTTGATTGACCATTGAAAAGTGATGAAAATGAGCGATTGTTTGCCAAAAAAGTAAGGCTATAGCCTTGATATATTGCTCAAACATGAGCAAGTTTGAAATTGATTGATTTTGATTGAACATTGAAAAGTGATGAAAATGAGCGATTGTTTCCCAAACAGTAAGGCTATAGTTTTGGTATTTTGCTCACAAATGACCACACTTGACATTGTTTGATTTTGATTGAACATTGACAAGTGATGAAAATGAGCGATTGTTTGCCAAAAAGTAAGGCTATAGCCTTGGTAACTTGCTGAAAAATGACCAAATTTGAAATTCATTGACTTTGATTGAACATTGGAAAGTGATGAAAATGAGCGATTCTTGGCCAAACAGTAAGGCTATAGCCTTGGTAACTTGCTCAAACATGACGACATTTGAATTTGATTGATTTTGATTGAACATTGAAAAGTGATGAAAATGAGCGATTGTTTGCCAAAAAGTAAAGCTATAGCCTTGGTATTTTGCTCAAAAATGACCAAATTTGATATTGATTGATTTTGATTGAACATTGAAAAGTGATGATAATGAGCGATTTTTGGCCAAACAGTAAGGCTATAGCCTTGGTATTTTGCTCAAAAATGACCAAATCTGAAATTGATTGATTTTGATTGAACATTGAAAAGTGATGAAAATGAGCGATTTGTGGCCAAACAGTAAGGCTATAGCTTTGGTATTTTACTCCAAAATGACCAAATTTGAAATTGATTGATTTTGATTGAACATTGAAAAGTGATGAAAATGAGCGATGTTCGGCCAAACAGTAAGGCTATAGCCTTGGTATTTTGCTCAAAAATGACCACATTTGAAATTGAGTCAATTTGATTGAACATTGAAAAGTTATGAACATGAGTGATTTTTGGCCAAAAAGTAAGGCTAAAGCCTTGGTAATTTGCTCAAAAATGACCAAATTTGAAATTCATTGACTTTGATTGAACATTGGAAAGTGATGACAATGAGCGATTTTTGGCCAAACAGTAAGGCTATAACCTTGGTAACTTGCTCAAAAATGACGACATTTGAATTTGATTGATTTTGATTGAACATTGAAAAGTGATGAAAATGAGCGATTGTTTGCCAAAAAGTAAAGCTAAAAGTAAAGCCTTGGTATTTTGCTCAAAAATGACCAAACTTGATATTGATTGATTTTGATTGAACATTTAAAAGTGATGACAATGAGCGATTTTTGGCCAAAAAGTAAGGCTATAGCCTTGGTAATTTGCTCACAAATGACCAAATGTCAAATTGATTGACTTTGATTGACCATTGAAAAGTGATGAACATGAGCGATTTGTGGCCAAACAGTAAGGCTATAGCCTTGGTAATTTGCTCAAAAATGACCACATTTGAAATTGATTGAATTTGATTGAACATTGAAAAGTCATGAACATGAGAGATTTTTGGCCAAGAAGTAAGGCTATAGCCTTTTTAATTTGCTCAAACAAGACCAAATCTGAAATTGATTGACTTTGATTGAACATTGGAAAGTGATGAAAATGAGCGATTGTTTGCCAACAAGTAAGGCTATAGCCTTGGTATTTTGCTCCAAAATGACCAACTTTGAAATTGATTGATTTTGATTGACCATTGAAAAGTGATGAAAATGAGCGATTGTTTGCCAAAAAAGTAAGGCTATAGCCTTGATATATTGCTCAAACATGAGCAAGTTTGAAATTGATTGATTTTGATTGAACATTGAAAAGTGATGAAAATGAGCGATTGTTTCCCAAACAGTAAGGCTATAGTTTTGGTATTTTGCTCACAAATGACCACACTTGACATTGTTTGATTTTGATTGAACATTGACAAGTGATGAAAATGAGCGATTGTTTGCCAAAAAGTAAGGCTATAGCCTTGGTAACTTGCTGAAAAATGACCAAATTTGAAATTCATTGACTTTGATTGAACATTGGAAAGTGATGAAAATGAGCGATTCTTGGCCAAACAGTAAGGCTATAGCCTTGGTAACTTGCTCAAACATGACGACATTTGAATTTGATTGATTTTGATTGAACATTGAAAAGTGATGAAAATGAGCGATTGTTTGCCAAAAAGTAAAGCTATAGCCTTGGTATTTTGCTCAAAAATGACCAAATTTGATATTGATTGATTTTGATTGAACATTGAAAAGTGATGATAATGAGCGATTTTTGGCCAAACAGTAAGGCTATAGCCTTGGTATTTTGCTCAAAAATGACCAAATCTGAAATTGATTGATTTTGATTGAACATTGAAAAGTGATGAAAATGAGCGATTTGTGGCCAAACAGTAAGGCTATAGCTTTGGTATTTTACTCCAAAATGACCAAATTTGAAATTGATTGATTTTGATTGAACATTGAAAAGTGATGAAAATGAGCGATGTTCGGCCAAACAGTAAGGCTATAGCCTTGGTATTTTGCTCAAAAATGACCACATTTGAAATTGAGTCAATTTGATTGAACATTGAAAAGTTATGAACATGAGTGATTTTTGGCCAAAAAGTAAGGCTAAAGCCTTGGTAATTTGCTCAAAAATGACCAAATTTGAAATTCATTGACTTTGATTGAACATTGGAAAGTGATGACAATGAGCGATTTTTGGCCAAACAGTAAGGCTATAACCTTGGTAACTTGCTCAAAAATGACGACATTTGAATTTGATTGATTTTGATTGAACATTGAAAAGTGATGAAAATGAGCGATTGTTTGCCAAAAAGTAAAGCTAAAAGTAAAGCCTTGGTATTTTGCTCAAAAATGACCAAACTTGATATTGATTGATTTTGATTGAACATTTAAAAGTGATGACAATGAGCGATTTTTGGCCAAAAAGTAAGGCTATAGCCTTGGTAATTTGCTCACAAATGACCAAATGTCAAATTGATTGACTTTGATTGACCATTGAAAAGTGATGAACATGAGCGATTTGTGGCCAAACAGTAAGGCTATAGCCTTGGTATTTTGCTCGCAAATGACCAAATCTGAAATTGATTGACCTTGATTGAACATTCTAATGTGGTGAAAATGAGTGATTTTTGGCCAAACAGTAAGGCTATAGCCTTGGTTATTTGCTCAAAAATGACCAAATGTCAAATTGATTGACTTTGATTGACCATTGAAAAGTGATGAAAATGAGCGATTTTTGGCCAAAAAGTAAGGCTATAGCCTTGGTAATTTGCTCAAAAATGACCAAATTTGAAATTGATTGACTTTGATTGAACATTGGAAAGTGATGACAATGAGCGATTTTTGGCCAAACAGTAAGGCTATAACCTTGGTAACTTGCTCAAAAATGACGACATTTGAATTTGATTGACTTTGATTGACCATTGAAAAGTGATGAAAATGAGCGATTTTTGGCCAAGAAGTAAGGCTATAGCCTTGGAAATTTGCTCAAACATGAGGAAGTTTGACATTGATTGATTTTGATTGAACATTGAAAAGTGATGAAAATGAGCGATTTGTGGCCAGACAGTAAGGCTATAGCCTTGGTATTTTGCTCACAAATGACCAACTTTGAAATTGATTAATTTTAATTGACCATTGAAAAGTGATGAAAATGAGCGATTTTCGGCCAAACAGTAAGGCTATAGCCTTGGTAATTTGCTCAAAAATGACCAAATCTGAAATTGATTGACCTTGATTGAACATTCTAATGTGGTGAAAATGAGCGATTTTTGGCCAAAAAGTAAGGCTATAGCCTTGGCATTTGCTCAAAAATGACCAAATCTGAAATTGATTGACTTTGATTGAACATTGAAAAGTGATGACAATGAGCGATTGTTTGCCAAAAAGTAAGGCTATAGCCTTGATACATTGCTCAAACATGAGCAAGTTTGAAATTGATTGATTTTGATTGAACATTGAAAAGTGATGAGAATTAGCGAGTTTTGGCCAAAAAGTAAGGCTATAGCCTTGGTAATTTGCTCAAAGATGACCAAATCTGAAATTGATTTATTTTGATTGAACATTGAAAAGTGATGAAAATGAGCGATTTGTGGCCAAACAGTAAGGCTATAGCCTTGGTAATTTGCTCAAACATGAGCAAGTTTGAAATTGATTGATTTTGATTGAACATTGAAAAGTGATGAAAATGAGCGATTTGTGGCGAGACAGTAAGGCTATAGCCTTGGTAATTTGCTCAAACATGAGCAAGTTTGAAATTGATTGATTTTGATTGAACATTGAAAAGTGATGAAAATGAGCGATTTGTGGCGAGACAGTAAGGCTATAGCCTTGGTACTTTGCTCCAAAATGACCAAATGTCAAATTGATTGACTTTGATTGAACATTGAAAGGTGGTGAAAATGAGCGAATTTTGGCCAAAAAGTAAGGCTATAGCCTTTGTATTTTGCTCAAAAATGACAAAATGTCAAATTGATTGACTTTGATTGACCATTGAAAAGTGATGACATTGAGCGATTTTTGGCCAAGAAGTAAGGCTATAGCCTTGGTAATTTGCTCAAACATGAGGAAGTTTGAAATTGATTGATTGTGATTGAACATTGAAAAGTGATGAAAATGAGCGATTTGTGGCCAAACAGTAAGGCTATAGCCTTGGTAACTTGCTCAAAAATGACGACATTTGAATTTGATTGATTTTGATTGAACATTGAAAAGTGATGAAAATGAGCGATTGTTTGCTAAAAAGTAAGGGTATAGCCTTGGTATTTTGCTCAAAAATGACCAAATTTGATATTGGTTGATTTTGATTGACCATTGACAAGTGATGAAAATGAGCGATATTTGGCCAAAAAGTAAGGCTATAGCCTTGGTATTTTGCTCCAAAATGACCAACTTTGAAATTGACTGATTTTGATTGAACATTTAAACGTGATGAAAATGAACGATTTGTGGCCAAACAATAAGGCTATAGCCTTGGTAATTTGCTCACAAATGACCAAATGTCAACTTGATTGACTTTGATTGACCATTGAAAAGTGATGAAAATGAGCGATTTTCGGCCAAGCAGTAAGGCTATAGCCTTGGCATTTGCTCAAAAATGACCAAATCTGAAAATGATTGACTTTGATTGAACATTGAAAAGTGATGACAATGAGCGATTGTTTGCCAAAAAGTAAGGCTATAGCCTTGATACATTGCTCAAACATGAGCAAGTTTGAAATTGATTGATTTTGATTGAACATTGAAAAGTGATGAAAATTAGCGATTTTTGGCCAAAAAGTAAGGCTATAGCCTTGGTAATTTGCTCAAAAATGACCAAATCTGAAATTGATTGACTTTGATTGAACATTGAAAAGTGATGAAAATGAGCGATTTGTGGCCAAACAGTAAGGCTATAGCCTTGGTAATTTGCTCAAAAATGACCAAATCTGAAATTGATTGACCTTGATTGAACATTCTAATGTGGTGAAAATGAGTGATTTTTGGCCAAACAGTAAGGCTATAGCCTTGGTAATTTGCTCAAAATTGACCACATGTCAAATTGATTGACTTTGATTGACCATTGAAAAGTGATGAAAATGAGCGATTTTTGGCCAAAAAGTAAGGCTATAGCCTTGGCATTTGCTCAAAAATGACCAAATCTGAAAATGATTGACTTTGATTGAACATTGAAAAGTGATGACAATGAGCGATTGTTTGCCAAAAAGTAAGGCTATAGCCTTGATACATTGCTCAAACATGAGCAAGTTTGAAATTGATTGATTTTGATTGAACATTGAAAAGTGATGAAAATTAGCGATTTTTGGCCAAAAAGTAAGGCTATAGCCTTGGTAATTTGCTCAAAAATGACCAAATCTGAAATTGATTGACTTTGATTGAACATTGAAAAGTGATGAAAATGAGCGATTTGTGGCCAAACAGTAAGGCTATAGCCTTGGTATTTTGCTCAAAACTCACCAAATTTGAATTTGATTGATTTTGATTGACCATTGAAAAGTGATGAAATTGAGCGATTTTTGGCCAAAAAGTAAGGCTATAGCCTTGGTAATTTGCTCAAAAATGACCAA
The DNA here is from genome assembly GCA_964019165.1 of Mastigias papua. Classification (NCBI taxonomy): domain Eukaryota; kingdom Metazoa; phylum Cnidaria; class Scyphozoa; order Rhizostomeae; family Mastigiidae; genus Mastigias; species Mastigias papua. Next base: position 17,532,303 of record OZ025272.1, on the reverse strand, counting down.
ATCTGAAATTGATTGACTTTGATTGAACATTGAAAAGTGATGAAAATGAGCGATTTTTGGCCAAACAGTAAGGCTATAGCCTTGGTAATTTGCTCAAAAATGACCAAATCTGAAATTGATTGACCTTGATTGAACATTCTAATGTGGTGAAAATGAGTGATTTTTGGCCAAACAGTAAGGCTATAGCCTTGGTAATTTGCTCAAAAATGACCAAATGTCAAATTGATTGACTTTGATTGACCATTGAAAAGTGATGAAAATGAGCGATTTTTGGCCAAAAAGTAAGGCTATAGCCTTGGCATTTGCTCAAAAATGACCAAATCTGAAATTGATTGACTTTGATTGAACATTGAAAAGTGATGACAATGAGCGATTGTTTGCCAAAAAGTAAGGCTATAGCCTTGATACATTGCTCAAACATGAGCAAGTTTGAAATTGATTGATTTTGATTGAACATTGAAAAGTGATGAGAATTAGCGAGTTTTGGCCAAAAAGTAAGGCTATAGCCTTGGTAATTTGCTCAAAGATGACCAAATCTGAAATTGATTTATTTTGATTGAACATTGAAAAGTGATGAAAATGAGCGATTTGTGGCCAAACAGTAAGGCTATAGCCTTGGTAATTTGCTCAAACATGAGCAAGTTTGAAATTGATTGATTTTGATTGAACATTGAAAAGTGATGAAAATGAGCGATTTGTGGCGAGACAGTAAGGCTATAGCCTTGGTACTTTGCTCCAAAATGACCAAATGTCAAATTGATTGACTTTGATTGAACATTGAAAGGTGGTGAAAATGAGCGAATTTTGGCCAAAAAGTAAGGCTATAGCCTTTGTATTTTGCTCAAAAATGACAAAATGTCAAATTGATTGACTTTGATTGACCATTGAAAAGTGATGACATTGAGCGATTTTTGGCCAAGAAGTAAGGCTATAGCCTTGGTAATTAGCTCAAACATGACCAAATTTGAAATTGATTGATTTTGATTGAACATTGAAAAGTGATGAAAATGAGCGATTTGTTGCCAAAAAGTAAGGCTATAGCCTTGGTAATTTGCTCAAACATGAGGAAGTTTGAAATTGATTGATTTTGATTGAACATTGAAAAGTGATGAAAATGAGCGATTTGTGGCCAAACAGTAAGGCTATAGCCTTGGTAACTTGCTCAAAAATGACGACATTTGAATTTGATTGATTTTGATTGAACATTGAAAAGTGATGAAAATGAGCGATTGTTTGCTAAAAAGTAAGGGTATAGCCTTGGTATTTTGCTCAAAAATGACCAAATTTGATATTGGTTGATTTTGATTGACCATTGACAAGTGATGAAAATGAGCGATATTTGGCCAAAAAGTAAGGCTATAGCCTGGGTATTTTGCTCCAAAATGACCAACTTTGAAATTGACTGATTTTGATTGAACATTTAAACGTGATGAAAATGAACGATTTGTGGCCAAACAATAAGGCTATAGCCTTGGTAATTTGCTCACAAATGACCAAATGTCAACTTGATTGACTTTGATTGACCATTGAAAAGTGATGACAATGAGCGATTTTCGGCCAAGCAGTAAGGCTATAGCCTTGGTAATTTGCTCAACAATGACCAAATCTGAAATTGATTGACCTTGATTGAACATTGAAATTTGGTGAAAATGAGTGATTTTTGGCCAAAAAGTAAGGCTATAGCCTTGGTAATTTGCTCAAAATTGACCACATGTCAAATTGATTGACTTTGATTGACCATTGAAAAGTGATGAAAATGAGCGATTTTTGGCCAAAAAGTAAGGCTATAGCCTTGGCATTTGCTCAAAAATGACCAAATCTGAAAATGATTGACTTTGATTGAACATTGAAAAGTGATGACAATGAGCGATTGTTTCCCAAAAAGTAAGGCTATAGCCTTGATACATTGCTCAAACATGAGCAAGTTTGAAATTGATTGATTGTGATTGAACATTGAAAAGTGATGAAAATTAGCGATTTTTGGCCAAAAAGTAAGGCTATAGCCTTGGTAATTTGCTCAAAAATGACCAAATCTGAAATTGATTGACTTTGATTGAACATTGAAAAGTGATGAAAATGAGCGATTTGTGGCCAAACAGTAAGGCTATAGCCTTGGTATTTTGCTCAAAACTCACCAAATTTGAATTTGATTGATTTTGATTGACCATTGAAAAGTGATGAAATTGAGCGATTTTTGGCCAAAAAGTAACGCTATAGCCTTGGTAATTTGCTCAAACATGACCAAATTTGAAAATGATTGATTTTGATTGAACATTGAAAAGTGATGAAAATGGGCGATTGTTTTGCCACACAGTAAGTCTATAGCCTTGGTATTTTGATCAAAAATGACCACATTTGAAATTGGTTGATTTTGATTGAACATTGAAAAGTGATGAAAATGAGCGATTTTTGGCCAAAAAGTAAGGCTATAGCCTTGGTAATTTGCTCAAACATGACCAAATTTGAAAATGATTGATTTTGATTGAACATTGAAAAGTGATGAAAATGAGCGATTGTTTGGCCACACATTAAGTCTATAGCCTTGGTATTTTGATCAAAAATGACCACATTTGAAATTGGTTGATTTTGATTGACCATTGAAAAGTGATGAAAATGAGCGATGTTTGGCCAAAAAGTAAGGCTATAGCCTTGGTGCTTTGCTCAAAAATGGCCAAATCAGAAATTGATTGATTTTGATTGAACATTGAAAAGTGATGAAAATGAGCGATTTGTGGCAAAACAATGAGGCTATAGCCTTGGTATTTTGCTCAAACATCACAAAATTTGAATTTGATTGATTTTGATTGAACATTGAAAAGTGATGAAAATGAGCGATTGTTTGCCAAACAGTAAGTCTGTAGCCTTGGTATTTTGATCAAAAATGACCAAGTTTGAAATTGGTTGATTTTGATTGACCATTGAAAAGTGATGAAAATGAGCGATTTTTGGCCAAAAAGTAAGGCTATAGCCTTGGTACTTTGCTCAAAAATGACCACATATCAAATTGATTGACTTTGATTGAACATTGAAAAGTGGTGAAAATGAGTGATTTTTGGCCAACAGGTAAGGCTATAGCCTTGGTATTTTGCTCAAAAATGACAAAATGTCAAATTGATTGACTTTGATTGACCATTGAAAAGTGATGAAATTGAGCGATTTTTGGCCAAGAAGTAAGGCTATAGCCTTGGTAATTTGCTCAAACATGAGGAAGTTTGAAATTGATTGATTTTGATTGAACATTGAAAAGTGATGACAATGAGCGATTTTTGGCGAAAAAGTAAGGCTATAGCCTTGGTAATTTGCTCACAAATGACCAAATGTCAAATTGATTGACTTTGATTGACCATTGAAAAGTGGTGAAAATGAGTGATTTTTGTCCAAAAAGTAAGGCTATAGCCTTGGTAATTTGCTCAAAAATGACCAAATCTGAAATTGATTTATTTTGATTGAACAGTGAAAAGTGATGAAAATGAGCGATTTGTGGCCAAACAGTAAGGCTATAGCCTTGGTAATTTGCTCAAACATGAGCAAGTATGAAATTGATTGATTTTGATTGAACATTGAAAAGTGATGAAAATTAGCGATTTTTGGCCAAAAAGTAAGGCTATAGCCTTGGTAATTTGCTCAAAAATGAGGAAGTTTGAAATTGATTGATTTTGATTGAACATTGAAAAGTGATGAAATTGAGCGATTTTTGGCCAAAAAGTAACGCTATAGCCTTGGTAATTTGCTCAAACATGACCAAATTTGAAATTGATTGATTTTGATTGAACATTGAAAAGTGATGAAAATGAGCGATTTGTTGCCAAAAAGTAAGGCTATAGCCTTGGTAATTTGCTCAAACATGAGGAAGTTTGAAATTGATTGATTTTGATTGAACATTGAAAAGTGATGAAAATGAGCGATTTGTGGCCAAACAGTAAGGCTATAGCCTTGGTAACTTGCTCAAAAATGACGACATTTGAATTTGATTGATTTTGATTGAACATTGAAAGTGATGAAAATGAGCGATTGTTTGCTAAAAAGTAAGGGTATAGCCTTGGTATTTTGCTCAAAAATGACCAAATTTGATATTGGTTGATTTTGATTGACCATTGAAAAGTGATGAAAATGAGCGATATTTGGCCAAAAAGTAAGGCTATAGCCTTGGTATTTTGCTCCAAAATGACCAACTTTGAAATTGACTGATTTTGATTGAACATTTAAACGTGATGAAAATGAACGATTTGTGGCCAAACAATAAGGCTATAGCCTTGGTAATTTGCTCACAAATGACCAAATGTCAACTTGATTGACTTTGATTGACCATTGAAAAGTGATGAAAATGAGCGATTTTCGGCCAAGCAGTAAGGCTATAGCCTTGGTAATTTGCTCAACAATGACCAAATCTGAAATTGATTGACCTTGATTGAACATTGAAATTTGGTGAAAATGAGTGATTTTTGGCCAAAAAGTAAGGCTATAGCCTTGGTAATTTGCTCAAAATTGACCACATGTCAAATTGATTGACTTTGATTGACCATTGAAAAGTGATGAAAATTAGCGATTTTTGGCCAAAAAGTAAGGCTATAGCCTTGGCATTTGCTCAAAAATGACCAAATCTGAAAATGATTGACTTTGATTGAACATTGAAAAGTGATGACAATGAGCGATTGTTTGCCAAAAAGTAAGGCTATAGCCTTGATACATTGCTCAAACATGAGCAAGTTTGAAATTGATTGATTTTGATTGAACATTGAAAAGTGATGAAAATTAGCGATTTTTGGCCAAAAAGTAAGGCTATAGCCTTGGTAATTTGCTCAAAAATGACCAAATCTGAAATTGATTGACTTTGATTGAACATTGAAAAGTGATGACAATGAGCGATTGTTTGCCAAAAAGTAAGGCTATAGCCTTGATACATTGCTCAAACATGAGCAAGTTTGAAATTGATTGATTTTGATTGAACATTGAAAAGTGATGAAAATTAGCGATTTTTGGCCAAAAAGTAAGGCTATAGCCTTGGTAATTTGCTCAAAAATGACCAAATCTGAAATTGATTTATTTTGATTGAACATTGAAAAGTGATGAAAATGAGCGATTTGTTGCCAAAAAGTAAGGCTATAGCCTTGGTAATTTGCTCAAACATGAGGAAGTTTGAAATTGATTGATTTTGATTGAACATTGAAAAGTGATGAAAATGAGCGATTTGTGGCCAAACAGTAAGGCTATAGCCTTGGTAACTTGCTCAAAAATGACGACATTTGAATTTGATTGATTTTGATTGAACATTGAAAGTGATGAAAATGAGCGATTGTTTGCTAAAAAGTAAGGGTATAGCCTTGGTATTTTGCTCAAAAATGACCAAATTTGATATTGGTTGATTTTGATTGACCATTGAAAAGTGATGAAAATGAGCGATATTTGGCCAAAAAGTAAGGCTATAGCCTTGGTATTTTGCTCCAAAATGACCAACTTTGAAATTGACTGATTTTGATTGAACATTTAAACGTGATGAAAATGAACGATTTGTGGCCAAACAATAAGGCTATAGCCTTGGTAATTTGCTCACAAATGACCAAATGTCAATTTGATTGACTTTGATTGACCATTGAAAAGTGATGAAAATGAGCGATTTTCGGCCAAGCAGTAAGGCTATAGCCTTGGTAATTTGCTCAACAATGACCAAATCTGAAATTGATTGACCTTGATTGAACATTGAAATTTGGTGAAAATGAGTGATTTTTGGCCAAAAAGTAAGGCTATAGCCTTGGTAATTTGCTCAAAATTGACCACATGTCAAATTGATTGACTTTGATTGACCATTGAAAAGTGATGAAAATGAGCGATTTTTGGCCAAAAAGTAAGGCTATAGCCTTGGCATTTGCTCAAAAATGACCAAATCTGAAAATGATTGACTTTGATTGAACATTGAAAAGTGATGACAATGAGCGATTGTTTGCCAAAAAGTAAGGCTATAGCCTTGATACATTGCTCAAACATGAGCAAGTTTGAAATTGATTGATTTTGATTGAACATTGAAAAGTGATGAAAATGAGCGATTTTTGGCCAAAAAGTAAGGCTATAGCCTTGGTAATTTGCTCAAAAATGACCAAATCTGAAATTGATTGACTTTGATTGAACATTGAAAAGTGATGACAATGAGCGATTGTTTGCCAAAAAGTAAGGCTATAGCCTTGATACATTGCTCAAACATGAGCAAGTTTGAAATTGATTGATTTTGATTGATCATTGAAAAGTGATGAAAATTAGCGATTTTTGGCCAAAAAGTAAGGCTATAGCCTTGGTAATTTGCTCAAAAATGACCAAATCTGAAATTGATTTATTTTGATTGAACATTGAAAAGTGATGAAAATGAACGATTTGTGGCCAAACAGTAAGGCTATAGCCTTGGTATTTTGCTCAAAACTCACCAAATTTGAATTTGATTGATTTTGATTGACCATTGAAAAGTCATGAAATTGAGCGATTTTTGGCCAAAAAGTAACGCTATAGCCTTGGTAATTTGCTCAAACATGACCAAATTTGAAAATGATTGATTTTGATTGAACATTGAAAAGTGATGAAAATGAGCGATTGTTTTGCCACACAGTAAGTCTATAGCCTTGGTATTTTGATCAAAAATGACCACATTTGAAATTGGTTGATTTTGATTGAACATTGAAAAGTGATGAAAATGAGCGATTTTTGGCCAAAAAGTAAGGCTATAGCCTTGGTAATTTGCTCAAACATGACCAAATTTGAAAATGATTGATTTTGATTGAACATTGAAAAGTGATGAAAATGAGCGATTGTTTTGCCACACATTAAGTCTATAGCCTTGGTATTTTGATCAAAAATGACCACATTTGAAATTGGTTGATTTTGATTGACCATTGAAAAGTGATGAAAATGAGCGATGTTTGGCCAAAAAGTAAGGCTATAGCCTTGGTGCTTTGCTCAAAAATGGCCAAATCAGAAATTGATTGATTTTGATTGAACATTGAAAAGTGATGAAAATGAGCGATTTGTGGCCAAACAATGAGGCTATAGCCTTGGTATTTTGCTCAAACATCACAAAATTTGAATTTGATTGATTTTGATTGAACATTGAAAAGTGATGAAAATGAGCGATTTGTTGCCAAAAAGTAAGGCTATAGCCTTGGTACTTTGCTCAAAAATGACCAAATGTCAAATTGATTGACTTTGATTGAACATTGAAAAGTGGTGACAATGAGTGATTTTTGGCCAAAAGGTAAGGCTATAGCCTTGGTATTTTGCTCAAACATGACAAAATGTCAAATTGATTGACTTTGATTGACCATTGAAAAGTGATGAAATTGAGCGATGTTTGGCCAAAAAGTAACGCTATAGCCTTGGTAATTTGCTCAAACATGACCAAATTTGAAAATGATTGATTTTGATTGAACATTGAAAAGTGATGAAAATGAGCGATTGTTTTGCCACACAGTAAGTCTATAGCCTTGGTATTTTGATCAAACATGACCACATTTGAAATTGGTTGATTTTGATTGACCATTGAAAAGTGATGAAAATGAGCGATGTTTGGCCAAAAAGTAAGGCTATAGCCTTGGTGCTTTGCTCAAAAATGACCAAGTCTGAAATTGATTGATTTTGATTGAACATTGAAAAGTGATGAAAATGAGCGATTTGTGGCCGAACAGTGAGGCTATAGCCTTGGTATTTTGCTCAAACATCACAAAATTTGAATTTGATTGATTTTGATTGAACATTGAAAAGTGATGAAAATGAGCGATTGTTTGCCAAACAGTAAGTCTATAGCCTTGGTATTTTGATCAAAAATGACCAAGTTTGAAATTGGTTGATTTTGATTGACCATTGAAAAGTGATGAAAATGAGCGATTTTTGGCCAAAAAGTAAGGCTATAGCCTTGGTACTTTGCTCAAAAATGACCACATATCAAATTGATTGACTTTGATTGAACATTGAAAAGTGGTGAAAATGAGTGATTTTTGGCCAACAGGTAAGGCTATAGCCTTGGTATTTTGCTCAAAAATGACAAAATGTCAAATTGATTGACTTTGATTGACCATTGAAAAGTGATGAAATTGAGCGATTTTTGGCCAAGAAGTAAGGCTATAGCCTTGGTAATTTGCTCAAACATGAGGATGTTTGAAATTGATTGATTTTGATTGAACATTGAAGAGTGATGACAATAAGCGATTTTTGGCGAAAAAGTAAGGCTATAGCCTTGGTAATTTGCTCACAAATGACCAAATGTCAAATTGATTGACTTTGATTGACCATTGAAAAGTAGTGAAAATGAGTGATTTTGTGTCCAAAAAGTAAGGCTATAGCCTTGGTAATTTGCTCAAAAATGACCAAATCTGAAATTTATTTATTTTGATTGAACAGTGAAAAATGATGAAAATGAGCGATTTGTGGCCAAACAGTAAGGCTATAGCCTTGGTAATTTGCTCAAAACTCACCAAATTTGAATTTGATTGATTTTGATTGAACATTGAAAAGTGATGAAAATGAGCGATTTTTGGCCAAAAAGTAAGGCTATAGCCTTGGTAATTTGCTCAAACAAGACCAAATTTGAAAATGATTGATTTTGATTGAACATTGAAAAGTGATGAAAATGAGCGATTGTTTCCCACACAGTAAGTCTATAGCCTTGGTATTTTGATCAAAAATGACCAAATTTGAAATTGGTTGATTTTGATTGACCATTGAAAAGTGATGAAACTGAGCGATGATTGGCCAAACAGTAAGGCTATAGCCTTGGTACTTTGCTCAAAAATGACCAAATCTGAAGTTGATTGATTTTGATTGATCATTGAAAAGTGATGAAAATGAGCGATTTGTGGCCAAACAGTAAGGCTATAGCCTTGGTATTTTGCTCAAACATCACAAACTTTGAATTTGATTGATTTTGATTGAACATTGAAAAATGATGAAAATGAGAGATTTGTGGCCAAACAGTAAGGCTATAGCCTTGGTATTTTGCTCAAACATCACAAAATTTGAATTTGATTGATTTTGATTGAACACTGAAAAGTGATGAAAATGAGCGAATGTTTGCCAAAAAGTAAGGCTATAGCCTTGATACATTGCTCAAACATGAGCAAGTTTGAAATTGATTGATTTTGATTGAACATTGAAAAGTGATGAAAATGAGCGATTTTTGGCCAAAAAATAAGGCTATAGCCTTGGTAATTTCCTCAAACATGACCAAATTTGAAAATGATTGATTTTGATTGAACATTGAAAAGTGATGAAAATGAGCGATTGTTTCCCACGCAGTAAGTCTATAGCCTTGGTATTTTGATCAAAAATGACCAAATTTGAAATTGGTTGATTTTGATTGACCATTGAAAAGTGATGAAACTGAGCGATGATTGGCCAAAAAGTAAGGCTATAGCTTTTGTAATTTGCTCAAAAATGACCAAATCTGAAATTGATTGATTTTGATTGAACATTGAAAAGTGATGAAAATGAGCGATTTGTGGCCAAACAGTAAGGCTATAGCCTTGGTATTTTGCTCAAACATCACAAAATTTGAATTTGATTGATGTTGATTGAACATTGAAAAGTGATGAAAATGAGCGATTGTTTGCCACACAGTAAGTCTATAGCCTTGGTATTTTGATCAAAAATGACCAAATTTGAAATTGGTTGATTTTGATTGACCATTGAAAAGTGATGAAAATGAGCGATTTTTGGCCAAAAAGTAAGGCTATAGCCTTGGTACTTTGCTCAAAAATGACCAAATCTGAAATTGATTGATTTTGATTGAACATTGAAAAGTGATGAAAATGAGCGATTTGTGGCCAAACAGTAAGGCTATAACCTTGGTATTTTGCTCAAACATCACAACATTTGAATTTGATTGATTTTGATTGAACATTGAAACGTGATGAAAATGAGCGATTTTTGGCCACACAGTAAGGCTATAGCCTTGGTACTTTGCTCAAAAATGACCAAATATCAAATTGATTGACTTTGATTGAACATTGAAAAGTGGTGAAAATTAGTGATTTTTGGCCAAAAAGTAAGGCTATAGCCTTGGTATTTTGCTCAAAAATGACAAAATGTGAACTTGATTGATTTTGATTGAACATTGAAAAGTGATGACAATGAGCGATTATTGGCCAAAAAGTAAGGCTATAGCCTTGGTATTTTGCTCAAACATGACCAAATTTGATATTGATTGATTGTGATTGAACATTGAGAAGTGATGAAAATGAGCGATTTTTGGCCACACAGTAAGGCTATAGCCTTGGTACTTTGCTCAAAAATGACCAAATATCAAATTGATTGACTTTGATTGAACATTGAAAAGTGGTGAAAATTAGTGATTTTTGGCCAAAAAGTAAGGCTATAGCCTTGGTATTTTACTCAAAAATGACAAACTGTGAACTTGATTGATTTTGATTGAACATTGAAAAGTGATGACAATGAGCGATTATTGACCAAAAAGTAAGGCTATAGCCTTGGTATTTTGCTCAAAAATGACCAAATTTGATATTGATTGATTGTGATTGAACATTGAGAAGTGATGAAAATGAGCGATTTTTGGCCACACAGTAAGGCTATAGCCTTGGTATTTTGCTCAAAACTGACGACATTTGAAATTGATTGATTTTGATTGAACATTGACAAGTGATAAAAATGAGCAATTTTTGGCCAAAAAGTAAGGCTATAGCCTTGGCATTTGCTCAAAAATGACCAAATCTGAAATTGACTGACTGTGATTGAACATTGAAAAGTGATGAAAATGAGCGATTGTTTGCCAAAAACTAAGGCTATAGCCTTGATACATTGCTCAAACATGACCAAATTTGAAACTGATTGATTTTGATTGAACATTGAAAAGTGATGAAAATGAGCGATTGTTTCCCACACAGTAAGTCTATAGCCTTGGTATTTTGATCAAAAATGACCAAATTTGAAATTGGTTGATTTTGATTGACCATTGAAAAGTGATGAAACTGAGCGATGATTGGCCAAAAAGTAAGGCTATAGCCTTGATACTTTGCTCAAAAATGACCAAATCTGAAATTGATTGATTTTGATTGAACATTGAAAAGTGATGAAAATGAGCGATTTGTGGCCAAACAGTAAAGCTATAGCCTTGGTATTTTGCTCAAACATCACAGAATTTGAATTTGATTGATTTTCATTGAACATTGAAAAGTGATGAAACTGAGCGATTGTTTGCCACACAGTAAGGCTATAGCCTTGGTATTTTGATCAAAAATGACCAAATTTGAAATTGGTTGATTTTGATTGACCATTGAAAAGTGATGAAAATGAGCGATTTTTGGCCAAAAAGTAAGGCTATAGCCTTGGTACTTTGCTCAAAAATGACCAAATGTCAAATTGATTGACTTTGATTGAACATTGAAAAGTGGTGAAAATGAGTGATTTTGGCCAAAAAGTAAGGATATAGCCTTGGTATTTTGCTCAAACATGACAAAATGTGAAATTGATTGATTTTGATTGAACATTGAAAAGTGATGAAAATGAGCGATTTTTGGCCACACAGTAAGTCTATAGCTTTGGTATTTTGATCAAAAATGACCAAATTTGAAATTGGTTGATTTTGATTGACCATTGAAAAGTGATGAAAATGAGCGATGTTTGGCCAAAAAGTAAGGCTATAGCCTTGGTACTTTGCTCAAAAATGACCAAATCTGAAATTGATTGATTTTGATTGAACATTGAAAAGTGATGAAAATGAGCGATTTGTGGCCAAACAGTCAGGCTATAGCCTTGGTATTTTGCTCAAACATCACAACATTTGAATTTGATTGATTTTGATTGAACATTGACAAGTGATGAAAATGAGCGATTTTTGGCCACACAGTTAGGCTATAGCCTTGGTACTTTGCTCAAAAATGACCAAATATCAAATTGATTGACTTTGATTGAACATTGAAAAGTGGTGAAAATTAGTGATTTTTGGCCAAAAAGTAAGGCTATAGCCTTGGTATTTTGCTCAAAAATGACAAAATGTGAACTTGATTGATTTTGATTGAACATTGAAAAGTGATGACAATGAGCGATTATTGGCCAAAAAGTAAGGCTATAGCCTTGGTATTTTGCTCAAAAATGACCAAATTTGATATTGATTGATTGTGATTGAACATTGAAAAGTGATGAAAATGAGCGATTTTTGGCCACACAGTAAGGCTATAGCCTTGGTATTTTGCTCAAAACTGACGACATTTGAAATTGATTGATTTTGATTGAACATTGAAAAGTGATGACAATGAGAGATTTTTGGCCAAAAAGTAAGGCTATAACCCTGGTATTTTGCTCAAACATGAGGAAGTTTGAAATTGATTGATTGTGATTGAACATTGAAAAGTGATGAAAATGAGCGATTTTTGGCCAAAAAGTAAGCCTATAGCCTTGGTACTTTGCTCAAATATGACCAAATGTCAAATTGATTGATTTTGATTGAACATTGAAAAGTGATGACAATGAGCGATTGTTTCCCACACAGTAAGTCTATAGCCTTGGTATTTTGATCAAAAATGACCAAATTTGAAATTGGTTGATTTTGATTGACCATTGAAAAGTGATGAAACTGAGCGATGATTGGCCAAACAGTAAGGCTATAGCCTTGGTACTTTGCTCAAAAATGACCAAATCTGAAATTGATTGATTTTGATTGAACATTGAAAAGTGATGAAAATGAGCGATTTGTGGCCAAACAGTAAGGCTATAGCCTTGGAGTTTTGCTCAAACACCACAAAATTTGAATTTGATTGATTTTGATTGAACATTGAAAAGTGATGAAAATGAGCGATGTTTGGCCAAAAAGTAAGGCTATAGCCTTGGTACTTTGCTCAAAAATGACCAAATCTGAAATTGATTGATTTTGATTGAACATTGAAAAGTGATGAAAATGAGCGATTTGTGGCCAAACAGTAAGGCTATAGCCTTGGTATTTTGCTCAAACATCACAACATTTGAATTTGATTGATTTTGATTGAACATTGAAACGTGATGAAAATGAGCGATTTTTGGCCACACAGTAAGGCTATAGCCTTGGTACTTTGCTCAAAAATGACCAAATATCAAATTGATTGACTTTGATTGAACATTGAAAAGTGGTGAAAATTAGTGATTTTTGGCCAAAAAGTAAGGCTATAGCCTTGGTATTTTGCTCAAAAATGACAAAATGTGAACTTGATTGATTTTGATTGAACATTGAAAAGTGATGACAATGAGCGATTATTGGCCAAAAAGTAAGGCTATAGCCTTGGTATTTTGCTCAAAAATGACCAAATTTGATATTGATTGATTGTGATTGAACATTGAGAAGTGATGAAAATGAGCGATTTTTGGCCACACAGTAAGGCTATAGCCTTGGTATTTTGCTCAAAACTGACGACATTTGAAATTGATTGATTTTGATTCAACATTGACAAGTGATAAAAATGAGCAATTTATGGCCAAAAAGTAAGGCTATAGCCTTGGCATTTGCTCAAAAATGACCAAATCTGAAATTGACTGACTGTTATTGAACATTGAAAAGTGATGAAAATGAGCGATTGTTTGCCAAAAACTAAGGCTATAGCCTTGATACATTGCTCAAACATGACCAAATTTGAAAATGATTGATTTTGATTGACCATTGAAAAGTGATGAAAATGAGCGATTTTTGGCCAAAAAGTAAGGCTATAACCTTGGTACTTTGCTCAAAAATGACCAAATGTCAAATTGATTGACTTTGATTGAACATTGAAAAGTGGTGAAAATGAGTGATTTTGGCCAAAAAGTAAGGCTATGGCCTTGGTATTTTGCTCAAAAATGACAAAATGTGAAATTGATTGGTTTTGATTGAACATTGAAAAGTGATGAAAATGAGCGATTTGTGGCCAAACAGTAAAGCTATAGCCTTGGTATTTTGCTCAAACATCACAACATTTGAATTTGATTGATTTTGATTGAACATTGAAAAGTGATGAAAATGAGCGATTTTTGGCCACACAGTAAGGCTATAGCCTTGGTATTTTGCTCAAAACTGACGACATTTGAAATTGATTGATTTTGATTGAACATTGAAAAGTGATGACAATGAGAGATTTTTGGCCAAAAAGTAAGGCTATAACCCTGGTATTTTGCTCAAACATGAGGAAGTTTGAAATTGATTGATTGTGATTGAACATTGAAAAGTGATGAAAATGAGCGATTTTTGGCCAAAAAGTAAGCCTATAGCCTTGGTACTTTGCTCAAATATGACCAAATGTCAAATTGATTGATTTTGATTGAACATTGAAAAGTGATGACAATGAGCGATTGTTTCCCACACAGTAAGTCTATAGCCTTGGTATTTTGATCAAAAATGACCAAATTTGAAATTGGTTGATTTTGATTGACCATTGAAAAGTGATGAAACTGAGCGATGATTGGCCAAACAGTAAGGCTATAGCCTTGGTACTTTGCTCAAAAATGACCAAATCTGAAATTGATTGATTTTGATTGAACATTGAAAAGTGATGAAAATGAGCGATTTGTGGCCAAACAGTAAGGCTATAGCCTTGGAGTTTTGCTCAAACACCACAAAATTTGAATTTGATTGATTTTGATTGAACATTGAAAAGTGATGAAAATGAGCGATGTTTGGCCAAAAAGTAAGGCTATAGCCTTGGTACTTTGCTCAAAAATGACCAAATCTGAAATTGATTGATTTTGATTGAACATTGAAAAGTGATGAAAATGAGCGATTTGTGGCCAAACAGTAAGGCTATAGCCTTGGTATTTTGCTCAAACATCACAACATTTGAATTTGATTGATTTTGATTGAAGATTGAAACGTGATGAAAATGAGCGATTTTTGGCCACACAGTAAGGCTATAGCCTTGGTACTTTGCTCAAAAATGACCAAATATCAAATTGATTGACTTTGATTGAACATTGAAAAGTGGTGAAAATTAGTGATTTTTGGCCAAAAAGTAAGGCTATAGCCTTGGTATTTTGCTCAAAAATGACAAAATGTGAACTTGATTGATTTTGATTGAACATTGAAAAGTGATGACAATGAGCGATTATTGGCCAAAAAGTAAGGCTATAGCCTTGGTATTTTGCTCAAAAATGACCAAATTTGATATTGATTGATTGTGATTGAACATTGAGAAGTGATGAAAATGAGCGATTTTTGGCCACACAGTAAGGCTATAGCCTTGGTATTTTGCTCAAAACTGACGACATTTGAAATTGATTGATTTTGATTCAACATTGACAAGTGATAAAAATGAGCAATTTATGGCCAAAAAGTAAGGCTATAGCCTTGGCATTTGCTCAAAAATGACCAAATCTGAAATTGACTGACTGTTATTGAACATTGAAAAGTGATGAAAATGAGCGATTGTTTGCCAAAAACTAAGGCTATAGCCTTGATACATTGCTCAAACATGACCAAATTTGAAAATGATTGATTTTGATTGACCATTGAAAAGTGATGAAAATGAGCGATTTTTGGCCAAAAAGTAAGGCTATAACCTTGGTACTTTGCTCAAAAATGACCAAATGTCAAATTGATTGACTTTGATTGAACATTGAAAAGTGGTGAAAATGAGTGATTTTGGCCAAAAAGTAAGGCTATGGCCTTGGTATTTTGCTCAAAAATGACAAAATGTGAAATTGATTGGTTTTGATTGAACATTGAAAAGTGATGAAAATGAGCGATTTGTGGCCAAACAGTAAAGCTATAGCCTTGGTATTTTGCTCAAACATCACAACATTTGAATTTGATTGATTTTGATTGAACATTGAAAAGTGATGAAAATGAGCGATTTTTGGCCACACAGTTAGGCTATAGCCTTGGTACTTTGCTCAAAAATGACCAAATATCAAATTGATTGACTTTGATTGAACATTGAAAAGTGGTGAAAATTAGTGATTTTTGGCCAAAAAGTAAGGCTATAGCCTTGGTATTTTGCTCAAAAATGACAAAATGTGAAATTGATTGATTTTGATTGAACATTGAAAAGTGATGACAATGAGCGATTTGTGGCCAAACAGTAAGGCTATAGCTTTGGTATTTTACTCCAAAATGACCAAATTTGAAATTGATTGATTTTGATTGAACATTGAAAAGTGATGAAAATGAGCGATGTTCGGCCAAACAGTAAGGCTATAGCCTTGGTATTTTGCTCAAAAATGACCACATTTGAAATTGAGTCAATGTGATTGAACATTGAAAAGTTATGAACATGAGTGATTATTGGCCAAAAAGTAAGGCTATAGCCTTGGTATTTTGCTCAAAAATGACCAAATTTGATATTGATTGATTGTGATTGAACATTGAAAAGTGATGAAAATGAGCGATTTTTGGCCACACAGTAAGGCTATAGCCTTGGTATTTTGCTCAAAACTGACGACATTTGAAATTGATTGATTTTGATTGAACATTGAAAAGTGATGACAATGAGAGATTTTTGGCCAAAAAGCAAGGCTATAACCCTGGTATTTTGCTCAAACATGAGGAAGTTTGAAATTGATTGATTTTGATTGACCATTGAAAAGTGATGACAATGAGCGATTTTTGGCCAAAAAGTAAGCCTATAGCCTTGGTACTTTGCTCAAATATGACCAAATGTCAAATTGATTGATTTTGATTGAACATTGAAAAGTGATGACAATGAGCGATTGTTTCCCACACAGTAAGTCTATAGCCTTGGTATTTTGATCAAAAATGACCAAATTTGAAATTGGTTGATTTTGATTGACCATTGAAAAGTGATGAAACTGAGCGATGATTGGCCAAACAGTAAGGCTATAGCCTTGGTACTTTGCTCAAAAATGACCAAATCTGAAATTGATTGATTTTGATTGAACATTGAAAAGTGATGAAAATGAGCGATTTGTGGCCAAACAGTAAGGCTATAGCCTTGGAGTTTTGCTCAAACACCACAAAATTTGAATTTGATTGATTTTGATTGAACATTGAAAAGTGATGAAAATGAGCGATTTTTGGCCAAACAGTAAGGCTATAGCCTTGGTAACTTGCTCAAAAATGACGACATTTGAATTTGATTGATTTTGATTGAACATTGAAAAGTGATGAAAATGAGCGATTGTTTGCCAACAGGTAATGCTATAGCCTTGGTATTTTGCTCAAGAATAACCAACTTTGAAATTGATTGATTTTGATTGAACATTGAAAAGTGATGACAATGAGAGATTTTTGGCCAAAAGGTAAGGCTATAGCCTTGGTATGTTGATCAAAAATGACAAAATGTCAGATTGATTGACTTTGATTGACCACTGAAAAGTGATGAAAATGAGCGATTTTTGGCCAAAACGTAAGGCTATAGATTTGGTAATTTGCTCAAACATGTGGAAGTTTGAAATTGATTGATTTTGATTGAACATTGAAAAGTGATGAAAATGAGCGATTTTTTTTCCAAAAAGTAAGGCTATAGCCTTGGTAATTTGCTCAAAAATGACCAAATGTCAAATTGATTGACTTTGATTGACCATTGAAAAGTGATGAAAATGAGCGATTTTTGGCCAAAAAGTAAGGCTATAGCCTTGGCATTTGCTCAAAAATGACCAAATCTGAAATTGATTGACATTGATTGAACATTGAAAAGTGGTGAAAATGAGTGATTTTTGGCCAAAAAGTAAGGCTATAGCCTTGGTATTTTGCTCAAGAATGACCAAATTTGATATTGATTGATTTGGATTGACCATTGAAAAGTGATGAAAATGAGCGATTTTCGGCCAAACAGTAACGCTATAGCCTTGGTAATTTGCTCACAAATGACCAAATCTGAAATTGATTGACTTTGATTGAACATTGAAATGTGATGAAAATGAGCGATTGTTTGCCAAAAAGTAAGGCTATAGCCTTGCTACATTGCTCAAACATGAGCAAGTTTGAAATTGATTGATGTTGATTGAACATTGAAAAGTGATGAAAATGAGCGATTATTGGCCAGATAGTAAGGCTACAGCCTTGGTATTTTGCTCACAAATGACCAAATTTGAAATTGGTTAATTTTGATTGAACATTGAAAAGTGATGAAAATGAGCGATTTTTGGCCAAAAAGTAAGGCTATAGCCTTGGCAATATGCTCAAAAATGACCAAATCTTAAATTGATTGACTTTGATTGAACATTGAAAAGTGGTGAAAATGAGCGATTTTTGGCCAAAAAGTAAGGCTATAGCCTTGGTAATTTGCTCAAAAGTGACCATATTTGAAATTGATTGATTTTGATTGAACATTGAAAAGTGATGAAAATGAGCGATTTTTGGCCAAACAGTAAGGCTATAGCCTTGGTATTTTGCTCAAAACTGACGAAATTTGAAATTGATTGACTTTGATTGAACATTGAAAAGTGATGAAAATGAGCGATTGTTTGCCAACAGGTAATGCTATAGCCTTGGTATTTTGCTCAAGAATAACCAACTTTGAAATTGATTGATTTTGATTGAACATTGAAAAGTGATGACAATGAGAGATTTTTGGCCAAAAGGTAAGGCTATAGCCTTGGTATGTTGATCAAAAATGACAAAATGTCAGATTGATTGACTTTGATTGACCACTGAAAAGTGATGAAAATGAGCGATTTTTGGCCAAAACGTAAGGCTATAGATTTGGTAATTTGCTCAAACATGTGGAAGTTTGAAATTGATTGATTTTGATTGAACATTGAAAAGTGATGAAAATGAGCGATTTTTTTTCCAAAAAGTAAGGCTATAGCCTTGGTAATTTGCTCAAAAATGACCAAATGTCAAATTGATTGACTTTGATTGACCATTGAAAAGTGATGAAAATGAGCGATTTTTGGCCAAAAAGTAAGGCTATAGCCTTGGCATTTGCTCAAAAATGACCAAATCTGAAATTGATTGACATTGATTGAACATTGAAAAGTGGTGAAAATGAGTGATTTTTGGCCAAAAAGTAAGGCTATAGCCTTGGTATTTTGCTCAAGAATGACCAAATTTGATATTGATTGATTTGGATTGACCATTGAAAAGTGATGAAAATGAGCGATTTTCGGCCAAACAGTAACGCTATAGCCTTGGTAATTTGCTCACAAATGACCAAATCTGAAATTGATTGACTTTGATTGAACATTGAAATGTGATGAAAATGAGCGATTGTTTGCCAAAAAGTAAGGCTATAGCCTTGCTACATTGCTCAAACATGAGCAAGTTTGAAATTGATTGATGTTGATTGAACATTGAAAAGTGATGAAAATGAGCGATTATTGGCCAGATAGTAAGGCTACAGCCTTGGTATTTTGCTCACAAATGACCAAATTTGAAATTGGTTAATTTTGATTGAACATTGAAAAGTGATGAAAATGAGCGATTTTTGGCCAAAAAGTAAGGCTATAGCCTTGGCAATATGCTCAAAAATGACCAAATCTTAAATTGATTGACTTTGATTGAACATTGAAAAGTGGTGAAAATGAGCGATTTTTGGCCAAAAAGTAAGGCTATAGCCTTGGTAATTTGCTCAAAAGTGACCATATTTGAAATTGATTGATTTTGATTGAACATTGAAAAGTGATGAAAATGAGCGATTTTTGGCCAAACAGTAAGGCTATAGCCTTGGTATTTTGCTCAAAACTGACGAAATTTGAAATTGATTGATTTTGATTGAACATTGAAAAGTGATGGCAATGAGAGATTTTTGGCCACAAAGTAAGGCTATAACTTTGCTATTTTGCTCAAACATGAGGAAGTTTGAAATTGATTGATTTTGATTGAACATTGAAAAGTGATCAAAATGAGCGATTTTCGGCTAAACAGTAAGGCTATAGCCTTGGTATTTTGCTCACAACTGACCAAATTTGATATTGATTGACTTTGATTGAACATTGAAAAGTGATGACAATGAGAGATTTTTGGCCAAAAAGTAAGGCTATGGCATTGGTATGTTGATCAAAAATGACAAAATGTGAAATTGATTGATTTTGATTGAACATTGAAAAGTGATGACAATGAGCGATATTCGGCCAAACAGTAAGGCTATAGCCTTGGTAATTTGTTCAAAAATGACCAAATCTGAAATTGATTGACCTTGATTGAACATTGAAATGTGGTGAAAATGAGTGATTTTTGGCCAAAACGTAAGGCTATAGCCTTGGTAATTTGCTCAAAAATGACCAAATGTCAAATTCATTGACTTTGATTGACCATTGAAAAGTGATGTAAATGAGCGATTGTTTGCCAAAAAGTAAGGCTATAGCCTTGATACATTGCTCAAACATGAGCAAGTTTGAATTTCATTGATTTTGATTGAACATTGAAAAGTGATGAAAATGAGCGATTTTTGGCCAAAAAGTAAGGCTATAGCCTTGGTAATTTGCTCAAACATGACCAACTTTGAAATTGATTGATTTTGATTGAACATTGAAAAGTGATGAAAATGAGCGATTTGTGGCCAAAAAGTAAGGCTATAGTCTTGGCAATATGCTCAAAAATGACCAAATCTTAAATTGATTGACTTTGATTGAACATTGAAAAGTGGTGAACATGAGTGATTTTTGGCCAACAAGTAAGGCTATAGCCTTGGTAATTTGCTCACAAATGACCAAATCTGAAATTGATTGACTTTGATTGAACATTGAAATGTGATGAAAATGAGCGATTGTTTGCCAAAAAGTAAGGCTATAGCCTTGCTACATTGCTCAAACATGAGCAAGTTTGAATTTCATTGATTTTGATTGAACATTGAAAAGTGATGAAAATGAGCGATTTTTGGCCAAAAAGTAAGGCTATAGCCTTGGTAATTTGCTCAAACATGAGCAACTTTGAAATTGATTGATTTTGATTGAACATTGAAAAGTGATGAAAATGAGCGATTTGTGGCCAAACAGTAAGGCTATAGTCTTGGCAATATGCTCAAAAATGACCAAATCTTAAATTGATTGACTTTGATTGAACATTGAAAAGTGGTGAAAATGAGTGATTTTTGGCCAACAAGTAAGACTATAGCCTTGGTATTTTGCTCAAAAATGACCAAATTTGATATTGATTGACATTGATTGAACATTGAAATGTGGTGAAAATGAGTGATTTTTGGCCAAAACGTAAGGCTATAGCCTTGGTAATTTGCTCAAAAATGACCAAATATCAAATTGATTGACTTTGATTGAACATTGAAAAGTGGTGAAAATGAGCGATTGTTTGCCAAAAAGTAAGGCTATAGCCTTGATACATTGCTCACACATGAGGAAGTGTGAAATTGATTGATTTTGATTGAACATTGAAAAGTGATGAAAATGAGCGATTATTGGCCAGATAGTAAGGCTATAGCCTTGGTATTTTGCTCACAAATGACCAAATTTCAAATTGATTAATTTTGATTGAACATTGAAAAGTGATGAAAATGAGCGATTTTTGGCCAAAAAGTAATGCTATAGTCTTGGCAATATGCTCAAAAATGACCAAATCTTAAGTTGATTGACTTTGATTGAACATTGAAAAGTGGTGAAAATGAGTGATTTTTGGCCAACAAGTAAGGCTATAGCCATGGTATTTTGCTCAAAAATGACCAAATTTGATATTGATTGACATTGATTGAACATTGAAATGTGGTGAAAATGAGTGATTTTTGGCCAAAACGTAAGGCTATAGCCTTGGTAATTTGCTCAAAAATGACCAAATGTCAAATTCATTGACTTTGATTGACCATTGAAAAGTGATGTAAATGAGCGATTGTTTGCCAAAAGGTAAGGCTATAGCCTTGATACATTGCTCACACATGAGCAAGTTTGAAATTGATTGATTTTGATTGAACATTGAAAAGTGATGAAAATGAGCGATTATTGGCCAGATAGTAAGGCTATAGCCTTGGTATTTTGCTCACAAATGACCAAATTTCAAATTGATTAATTTTGATTGAACATTGAAAAGTGATGAAAATGAGCGATTTTTGGCCAAAAAGTAATGCTATAGTCTTGGCAATATGCTCAAAAATGACCAAATCTTAAATTGATTGACTTTGATTGAACATTGAAAAGTGGTGAAAATGAGTGATTTTTGGCCAACAAGTAAGGCTATAGCCATGGTATTTTGCTCAAAAATGACCAAATTTGATATTGATTGATGTCGATTGAACATTGAACAGTGATGAAAATGAGCGATTTTTGGCCAAACTGTAAGGCTATAGCCTTGGTATTTTGCTCAAAAATGACCAAATTTGATATTGATTGACCTTGATTGAACATTGAAATGTGGTGAAAATGAGTGATTTTTGGCCAAAAAGTAAGGCTATAGTCTTGGTAATTTGCTCAAAAATGACCAAATGTCAAATTGATTGACTTTGATTGACCATTGAAAAGTGATGAAAATGAGCGATTTTTGGCCAAAAAGTAAGGCTATAGCCTTGGCATTTGCTCAAAAATGACCAAATCTGAAATTGATTGACATTGATTGAACATTGAAAAGTGGTGAAAATGAGTGATTTTTGGCCAAAAAGTAAGGCTATAGCCTTGGTATTTTGCTCAAGAATGACAAAATTTGATATTGATTGATTTGGATTGACCATTGAAAAGTGATGAAAATGAGCGATTTTCGGCCAAACAGTAAGGCTATAGCCTTGGTAATTTGCTCACAAATGACCAAATCTGAAATTGATTGACTTTGATTGAACATTGAAATGTGATGAAAATGAGCGATTGTTTGCCAAAAAGTAAGGCTATAGCCTTGCTACATTGCTCAAACATGAGCAAGTTTGAAATTGATTGATGTTGATTGAACATTGAAAAGTGATGAAAATGAGCGATTATTGGCCAGATAGTAAGGCTACAGCCTTGGTATTTTGCTCACAAATGACCAAATTTGAAATTGGTTAATTTTGATTGAACATTGAAAAGTGATGAAAATGAGCGATTTTTGGCCAAAAAGTAAGGCTATAGCCTTGGCAATATGCTCAAAAATGACCAAATCTTAAATTGATTGACTTTGATTGAACATTGAAAAGTGGTGAAAATGAGCGATTTTTGGCCAAAAAGTAAGGCTATAGCCTTGGTAATTTGCTCAAAAGTGACCATATTTGAAATTGATTGATTTTGATTGAACATTGAAAAGTGATGAAAATGAGCGATTTTTGGCCAAACAGTAAGGCTATAGCCTTGGTATTTTGCTCAAAACTGACGAAATTTGAAATTGATTGATTTTGATTGAACATTGAAAAGTGATGGCAATGAGAGATTTTTGGCCACAAAGTAAGGCTATAACTTTGCTATTTTGCTCAAACATGAGGAAGTTTGAAATTGATTGATTTTGATTGAACATTGAAAAGTGATCAAAATGAGCGATTTTCGGCTAAACAGTAAGGCTATAGCCTTGGTATGTTGATCAAAAATGACAAAATGTGAAATTGATTGATTTTGATTGAACATTGAAAAGTGATGACAATGAGCGATATTCGGCCAAACAGTAAGGCTATAGCCTTGGTAATTTGTTCAAAAATGAACAAATCTGAAATTGATTGACCTTGATTGAACATTGAAATGTGGTGAAAATGAGTGATTTTTGGCCAAAACGTAAGGCTATAGCCTTGGTAATTTGCTCAAAAATGACCAAATGTCAAATTCATTGACTTTGATTGACCATTGAAAAGTGATGTAAATGAGCGATTGTTTGCCAAAAAGTAAGGCTATAGCCTTGATACATTGCTCAAACATGAGCAAGTTTGAATTTCATTGATTTTGATTGAACATTGAAAAGTGATGAAAATGAGCGATTTTTGGCCAAAAAGTAAGGCTATAGCCTTGGTAATTTGCTCAAACATGACCAACTTTGAAATTGATTGATTTTGATTGAACATTGAAAAGTGATGAAAATGAGCGATTTGTGGCCAAAAAGTAAGGCTATAGTCTTGGCAATATGCTCAAAAATGACCAAATCTTAAATTGATTGACTTTGATTGAACATTGAAAAGTGGTGAACATGAGTGATTTTTGGCCAACAAGTAAGGCTATAGCCTTGGTAATTTGCTCACAAATGACCAAATCTGAAATTGATTGACTTTGATTGAACATTGAAATGTGATGAAAATGAACGATTGTTTGCCAAAAAGTAAGGCTATAGCCTTGGCAATATGCTCAAAAATGACCAAATCTTAAATTGATTGACTTTGATTGAACATTGAAAAGTGGTGAAAATGAGTGATTTTTGGCCAACAAGTAAGACTATAGCCTTGGTATTTTGCTCAAAAATGACCAAATTTGATATTGATTGACATTGATTGAACATTGAAATGTGGTGAAAATGAGTGATTTTTGGCCAAAACGTAAGGCTATAGCCTTGGTAATTTGCTCAAAAATGACCAAATGTCAAATTCATTGACTTTGATTGACCATTGAAAAGTGATGTAAATGAGCGATTGTTTGCCAAAAAGTAAGGCTATAGCCTTGATACATTGCTCACACATGAGGAAGTGTGAAATTGATTGATTTTGATTGAACATTGAAAAGTGATGAAAATGAGCGATTATTGGCCAGATAGTAAGGCTATAGCCTTGGTATTTTGCTCACAAATGACCAAATTTCAAATTGATTAATTTTGATTGAACATTGAAAAGTGATGAAAATGAGCGATTTTTGGCCAAAAAGTAATGCTATAGTCTTGGCAATATGCTCAAAAATGACCAAATTTGATATTGATTGATGTCGATTGAACATTGAACAGTGATGAAAATGAGCGATTTTTGGCCAAACTGTAAGGCTATAGCCTTGGTATTTTGCTCAAAAATGACCAAATTTGATATTGATTGACCTTGATTGAACATTGAAATGTGGTGAAAATGAGTGATTTTTGGCCAAAACGTAAGGCTATAGCCTTGGTAATTTGCTCAAAAATGACCAAATGTCAAATTCATTGACTTTGATTGACCATTGAAAAGTGATGTAAATGAGCGATTGTTTGCCAAAAAGTAAGGCTATAGCCTTGATACATTGCTCACACATGAGGAAGTTTGAAATTGATTGATTTTGATTGAACATTGAAAAGTGATGAAAATGAGCGATTATTGGCCAGATAGTAAGGCTCTAGCCTTGGTATTTTGCTCACAAATGACCAAATTTCAAATTGATTAATTTTGATTGAACATTGAAAAATGATGAAAATGAGCTATTTTTGGCCAAAAAGTAAGGCTATAGTCTTGGCAATATGCTCAAAAATGACCAAATCTTAAATTGATTGACTTTGATTGAACATTGAAAAGTGGTGAAAATGAGTGATTTTTGGCCAACAAGTAAGGCTATAGCCATGGTATTTTGCTCAAAAATGACCAAATTTGATATTGATTGATGTTGATTGAACATTGAACAGTGATGAAAATGAGCGATTTTTGGCCAAACTGTAAGGCTATAGCCTTGGTATGTTGATCAAAAATGACAGAATGTGAAATTGATTGATTTTGATTGAACATTGAAAAGTGATGACAATGAGAGATTTTTCGCCAAAAAGTAAGGCTATAGCCTTGGTAATTTGCTCACAAATGACCAAATTTGAAATTGATTGATTTTGATTGCACATTGAAAAGTGATGAACATGAGCGATTTTTGGCCAAACAGTAAGGCTATAGCCTTGGTATTTTGCTCAAAACTGACGACATTTGAAATTGATTGATTTTGATTGAACATTGAACAGTGATGACAATGAGAGATCTTTGGCCAAAAAGTAAGGCTATAACCCTGGTATTTTGCTCAAACATGAGGAAGTTTGAAATTGATTGATTGTGATTGAACATTGAAAAGTGATGAAAATGAGCGATTTTTCGCCAAAAAGTAAGGCTATAGCCTTGGTAATTTGCTCACAAATGACCAAATTTGAAATTGATTGATTTTGATTGCACATTGAAAAGTGATGAAAATGAGCGATTTTTGGCCAAACAGTAAGGCTATAGCCTTGGTATTTTGCTCAAAACTGACGACATTTGAAATTGATTGATTTTGATTGAACATTGAAAAGTGATGACAATGAGAGATTTTTGGCCAAAAAGTAAGGCTATAACCCTGGTATTTTGCTCAACCATGAGGAAGTTTGAAATTGATTGATTGTGATCGAACATTGAAAAGTGATGAAAATGAGCGATTTTTGGCCAAAAAGTAAGGCTATAGCCTTGGTACTTTGCTCAAAAATGACCAAATGTCAAATTGATTGATTTTGATTGAACATTGAAAAGTGATGACAATGAGCGATTGTTTCCCACACAGTAAGTCTATAGCCTTGGTATTTTGATCAAAAATGACCAAATTTGACATTGGTTGATTTTGATTGACCATTGAAAAGTGATGAAACTGAGCAATGATTGGCCAAACAGTAAGGCTATAGCCTTGGTACTTTGCTCAAAAATGACCAAATCTGAAATTGATTGATTTTGATTGAACATTGAAAAGTGATGAAAATGAGCGATTTGTGGCCAAACAGTAAGGCTATAGCCTTGGAGTTTTGCTCAAACACCACAAAATTTGAATTTGATTGATTTTGATTGAACATTGAAAAGTGATGAAAATGAGCGATTTTTGGCCAAACAGTAAGGCTATAGCCTTGGTAACTTGCTCAAAAATGACGACATTTGAATTTGATTGATTTTGATTGAACATTGAAAAGTGATGAAAATGAGCGATTGTTTGCCAACAGGTAAGGCTATAGCCTTGGTATTTTGCTCAAGAATGACCAACTTTGAAATTGATTGATTTTGATTGAACATTGAAAAGTGATGACAATGAGCGATTTTTTGTCAAACAGTCAGGCTATAGCCTTGGTATTTTGCTCACAAATGACCAAATTTGACATTGATTGATGTTTTATTGAACATTGAAAAGTGATGAAAATGAGCGATTGTTTGCCAAAAAGTAAGGCTATAGCCTTGGTATTTTGATAAAAAATGACCAAATTTGAAAGTGATTGCTTTTGATTGAACATTGAAAAGTGATGACAATGAGCGATTTTTGGCCAAAAAGTAAGGCTATAGCCTTGGTATTTTGCTCAAAAATGACCAAATTTGATATTGATTGATTTTGATTGAACATTGAAAAGTGATGAAAATGAGCGATTTTTTGGCCACACAGTAAGGCTCTAGCCTTGGTGTTTTGCTCAAAACTGACGACATTTGAAATTGATTGATTTTGATTGAACATTGAAAAGTGATGACAATGAGAGATTTTTGGCCAAAAAGTAAGGCTATAACCCTGGTATTTTGCTCAAACATGAGGAAGTTTGAAATTGATTGATTGTGATTGAACATTGAAAAGTGATGAAAATGAGCGATTTTTGGCCAAACTGTAAGGCTATAGCCTTGGTACTTTGCTCAAAAATGACCAAATGTCAAATTGATTGATTTTGATTGAACATTGAAAAGTGATGAAAATGAGCGATTGTTTGCCAACAGGTAAGGCTATAGCCTTGGTATTTTGCTCAAGAATGACCAAATTTGAAATTGATTGATTTTGATTGCACATTGAAAAGTGATGAACATGAGCGATTTTTGGCCAAACAGTAAGGCTATAGCCTTGGTATTTTGCTCAAAACTGACGACATTTGAAATTGATTGATTTTGATTGAACATTGAACAGTGATGACAATGAGAGATTTTTGGCCAAAAAGTAAGGCTATAACCCTGGTATTTTGCTCAAACATGAGGAAGTTTGAAATTGATTGATTGTGATTGAACATTGAAAAGTGATGAAAATGAGCGATTTTTGGCCAAAAAGTAAGGCTATAGCCTTGGTAATTTGCTCAAAAATGACCAAATGTCAAATTGATTGACTTTGATTGACCATTGACAAGTGATGAAAATGAGCGATTTTTGGCCAAAAAGTAAGGCTATAGCTTTGGCATTTGCTCAAACATGACCAAATCTGAAATTGATTGACTTTGATTGAACATTGAAAAGTGATGAAAATGAGCGATTGTTTGCGAAACAGTAAGGCTATAGCCTTGATACATTGCTCAAACATGAGAAGGTTTGAAATTGATTGATTTTGATTGAACATTGAAAAGTGATGAAAATGAGCGATTTTTGGCCAAAAAGTAAGGCTATAGCCTTGGTAATTTGCTCAACTATGACCAAATCAGAAATTGATTGACTTTGATTGAACATTGAAAAGTGGTGAAAATGAGTGATTTTTGGTCAAACAGTAAGGCTATAGCCTTGGTAATTTGCTCACAAATGACCACATTTGAAATTCATTGACTTTGATTGAACATTGAAAAGTGATGAAAATGAGCGATTTTTGGCCAAACAATAAGGCTATAGCCTTGGTAACTTGCTCAAAAATGACGACATTTGAATTTGATTGATTTTGATTGAACATTGAAAAGTGATGAAAATGAGCGATTGTTTGCCAACAAGTAAGGCTATAGCCTTGGTATTTTGCTCAAGAATGACCAAATTTGATATTGATTGATTTGGATTGAACATTGAAAAGTGATGAAAATGAGCGATTTTTGGCCAAAACGTAAGGCGATAGATTTGGTAATTTGCTCAAACATGTGGAAGTTTGAAATTGATTGATTTTGATTGTAGATTGAAAAGTGATGAAAATGAGCGATTTTTGGCCAAAAAGTAAGGCTATAGCCTTGGTAATTTGCTCAAAAATGACCAAATCTGAAATTGATTGACTTTGATTGACCATTGAAAAGTGATGAAAATGAGCGATTTTTGGCCAAAAAGTAAGGCTATAGCCTTGGTAATTTGCTCAAAAATGACCAAATCTGAAATTGATTGACTTTGATTGAACATTGAAAAGTGATGAAAATGAGCGATTGTTTGCCAAACAGTAAGGCTATAGCCTTGATACATTGCTCGAACATGAGAAGGTTTGAAATTGATTGATTTTGATTGAACATTGAAAAGTGATGAAAATGAGCGATTTTTGGCCAAAAAGTAAGGCTATAGCCTTGGTAATTTGCTCAAAAATGACCAAATCTGAAATTGATTGATTTTGATTGAACATTGAAATATGATGAAAATGAGCGATTTTTGGCCAAACAGTAAGGCTATAGCCTTGGTAATTTGCTCAAAAATGACCAAATCTGACATTGATTGACTTTGATTGAACATTGAAAAGTGGTGAAAATGAGTGATTTTTGGCCAAAAAGTAAGGCTATAGCCTTGGTATTTTGCTCAAGAATGACCAAATTTGATATTGATTGATTTGGATTGACCATTGAAAAGTGATGAAAATGAGCGATTTTCGGCCAAACAGTAAGGCTATAGCCTTGGTAATTTGCTCACAAATGACCAAATCTGAAATTGATTGACTTTGATTGAACATTGAAATGTGATGAAAATGAGCGATTGTTTGCCAAAAAGTAAGGCTATAGCCTTTCTACATTGCTCAAACATGAGGAAGTTTGAAATTGATTGATGTTGATTGAACATTGAAAAGTGATGAAAATGAGCGATTATTGGCCAGATAGTAAGGCTACAGCCTTGGTATTTTGCTCACAAATGACCAAATTTGAAATTGATTAATTTTGATTGAACATTGAAAAGTGATGAAAATGAGCGATTTTTGGCCAAAAAGTAAGGCTATAGCCTTGGCAATATGCTCAAAAATGACCAAATCTTAAATTGATTGACTTTGATTGAACATTGAAAAGTGGTGAAAATGAGCGATGTTTGGCCAAAAAGTAAGGCTATAGCCTTGGTAATTTGCTCAAAAGTGACCACATTTGAAATTGATTGATTTTGATTGAACATTGAAAAGTGATGAAAATGAGCGATTTTTGGCCAAACAGTAAGGCTATAGCCTTGGTATTTTGCTCAAAACTGACGAAATTTGAAATTGATTGATTTTGATTGAACATTGAAAAGTGATGGCAATGAGAGATTTTTGGCCACAAAGTAAGGCTATAACTTTGGTATTTTGCTCAAACATGAGGAAGTTTGAAATTGATTGATTTTGATTGAACATTGAAAAGTGATCAAAATGAGCGATTTTCGGCTAAACAGTAAGGCTATAGCCTTGGCATTTTGCTCACAACTGACCAAATTTGATATTGATTGACTTTGACTGAACATTGAAAAGTGATGACAATGAGAGATGTTTGGCCAAAAAGTAAGGCTATAGCCTTGGTATGTTGATCAAAAATGACAAAATGTGAAATTGATTGATTTTGATTGAACATTGAAAAGTGATGACAATGAGCGATATTCGGCCAAACAGTAAGGCTATAGCCTTGGTAATTTGTTCAAAAATGACAAAATCTGAAATTGATTGACCTTGATTGAACATTGAAATGTGGTGAGAATGAGTGATTTTTGGCCAAAACGTAAGGCTATAGCCTTGGTATTTTGCTCACAAATGACCAAATTTCAAATTGATTAATTTTGATTGAACATTGAAAAGTGATGAAAATGAGCGATTTTTGGCCAAAAAGTAAGGCTATAGTCTTGGCAATATGCTCAAAAATGACCAAATCTTAAATTGATTGACTTTGATTGAACATTGAAAAGTGGTGAAAATGAGTGATTTTTGGCCAACAAGTAAGGCTATAGCCATGGTATTTTGCTCAAAAATGACCAAATTTGATATTGATTGATGTTGATTGAACATTGAACAGTGATGAAATTGAGCGATTTTTGGCCAAACTGTAAGGCTATAGCCCTGGTATTTTGCTCAAAACTGACGAAATTTGAAATTGATTGATTTTGATTGAACATTGAAAAGTGATGACAATGAGAGATTTTTGCCCAGAAAGTAAGGCTATAACTTTGGTATGTTGCTCAAACATGAGGAAGTTTGAAATTGATTGATTTTGATTGAACATTGATAAGTGATCAAAATGAGCGATTTTCGGCCAAACAGTAAGGCTATAGCCTTGGTATTTTGCTCACAACTGACCACATTTGATATTGATTGACTTTGATTGAACATTGAAAAGTGATGACAATGAGAGATTTTTGGCCAAAAAGTAAGGCTATAGCCTTGGTAATTTGCTCACAAATGACCAAATCTGAAATTGATTGACTTTGATTGAACATTGAAAAGTGATGAAAATGAGCGATATTTGGCCAAAAAGTAAGGCTATAACCTTGGTATTTTGCTCCAAAATCACCAAATTTGAAATTGATTGATTTTGATTGCACATTGAAAAGTGATGAAAATGAGCGATTTTTGGCCAAACAGTAAGGCTATAGCCTTGGTATTTTGTTCAAAACTGACGACATTTGAAATTGATCGATTTTGATTGAATATTGAAAAGTGATGACAATGAGAGATTTTTGGCCAAAAAGCAAGGCTATAACCCTGGTATTTTGCTCAAACATGAGGAAGTTTGAAATTGATTGATTGTGATTGAACATTGAAAAGTGATGAAAATGAGCGATTTTTGGCCAAAAAGTAAGGCTATAGCCTTGGTAATTTGCTCAAACATGACCAACTTTGAAATTGATTGATTTTGATTGAACATTGAAAAGTGATGAAAATGAGCGATTTGTGGCCAAAAAGTAAGGCTATAGCCTTGGTAATTTGCTCACACATGAGGAAGTTTGAAATTGATTGATTTTGATTGAACATTGAAAAGTGATGAAAATGAGCGATTATTGGCCAGATAGTAAGGCTATAGCCTTGGTATTTTGCTCACAAATGACCAAATTTCAAATTGATTAATTTTGATTGAACATTGAAAAGTGATGAAAATGAGCGATTTTTGGCCAAAAAGTAAGGCTATAGTCTTGGCAATATGCTCAAAAATGACCAAATCTTAAATTGATTGACTTTGATTGAACATTGAAAAGTGGTGAAAATGAGTGATTTTTGGCCAACAAGTAAGGCTATAGCCTTGGTATTTTGCTCAAACATGACCACATTTGATATTGATTGATGTTGAT
Organism: Mastigias papua; assembly: GCA_964019165.1. Lineage (NCBI taxonomy): Eukaryota > Metazoa > Cnidaria > Scyphozoa > Rhizostomeae > Mastigiidae > Mastigias > Mastigias papua. The sequence goes on along the minus strand of OZ025272.1, from coordinate 17,500,507 downwards.
TGAACATTGAACAGTGATGAAAATGAGCGATTATTGGCCAGATAGTAAGGCTACAGCCTTGGTATTTTGCTCACAAATGACCAAATTTGAAATTGGTTAATTTTGATTGAACATTGAAAAGTGATGAAAATGAGCGATTTTTGGCCAAAAAGTAAGGCTATAGCCTTGGCAATATGCTCAAAAATGACCAAATCTTAAATTGATTGACTTTGATTGAACATTGAACAGTGGTGAAAATGAGCGATTTTTGGCCAAAAAGTAAGGCTATAGCCTTGGTAATTTGCTCAAAAGTGACCATATTTGAAATTGATTGATTTTGATTGAACATTGAAAAGTGATGAAAATGAGCGATTTTTGGCCAAACAGTAAGGCTATAGCCTTGGTATTTTGCTCAAAACTGACGAAATTTGAAATTGATTGATTTTGATTGAACATTGAAAAGTGATGGCAATGAGAGATTTTTGGCCACAAAGTAAGGCTATAACTTTGCTATTTTGCTCAAACATGAGGAAGTTTGAAATTGATTGATTTTGATTGAACATTGATAAGTGATCAAAATGAGCGATTTTCGGCCAAACAGTAAGGCTATAGCCTTGGTATTTTGCTCACAACTGACCACATTTGATATTGATTGACTTTGATTGAACAGTGAAAAGTGATGACAATGAGAGATGTTTGGCCAAAAAGTAAGGCTATAGCCTTGGTATGTTGATCAAAAATGACAAAATGTGAAATTGATTGATTTTGATTGAACATTGAAAAGTGATGACAATGAGCGATATTTGGCCAAACAGTAAGGCTATAGCCTTGGTAATTTGTTCAAAAATGACAAAATCTGAAATTGATTGACCTTGATTGAACATTGAAATGTGGTGAGAATGAGTGATTTTTGGCCAAAACGTAAGGCTATAGCCTTGGTATTTTGCTCACAAATGACCAAATTTCAAATTGATTAATTTTGATTGAACATTGAAAAGTGATGAAAATGAGCGATTTTTGGCCAAAAAGTAAGGCTATAGTCTTGGCAATATGCTCAAAAATGACCAAATCTTAAATTGATTGACTTTGATTGAACATTGAAAAGTGGTGAAAATGAGTGATTTTTGGCCAACAAGTAAGGCTATAGCCATGGTATTTTGCTCAAAAATGACCAAATTTGATATTGATTGATGTTGATTGAACATTGAACAGTGATGAAAATGAGCGATTTTTGGCCAAACTGTAAGGCTATAGCCCTGGTATTTTGCTCAAAACTGACGAAATTTGAAATTGATTGATTTTGATTGAACATTGAAAAGTGATGACAATGAGAGATTTTTGCCCAGAAAGTAAGGCTATAACTTTGGTATGTTGCTCAAACATGAGGAAGTTTGAAATTGATTGATTTTGATTGAACATTGATAAGTGATCAAAATGAGCGATTTTCGGCCAAACAGTAAGGCTATAGCCTTGGTATTTTGCTCACAACTGACCACATTTGATATTGATTGACTTTGATTGAACATTGAAAAGTGATGACAATGAGAGATTTTTGGCCAAAAAGTAAGGCTATAGCCTTGGTAATTTGCTCACAAATGACCAAATCTGAAATTGATTGACTTTGATTGAACATTGAAAAGTGATGAAAATGAGCGATATTTGGCCAAAAAGTAAGGCTATAACCTTGGTATTTTGCTCCAAAATCACCAAATTTGAAATTGATTGATTTTGATTGCACATTGAAAAGTGATGAAAATGAGCGATTTTTGGCCAAACAGTAAGGCTATAGCCTTGGTATTTTGTTCAAAACTGACGACATTTGAAATTGATCGATTTTGATTGAATATTGAAAAGTGATGACAATGAGAGATTTTTGGCCAAAAAGCAAGGCTATAACCCTGGTATTTTGCTCAAACATGAGGAAGTTTGAAATTGATTGATTGTGATTGAACATTGAAAAGTGATGAAAATGAGCGATTTTTGGCCAAAAAGTAAGGCTATAGCCTTGGTAATTTGCTCAAACATGACCAACTTTGAAATTGATTGATTTTGATTGAACATTGAAAAGTGATGAAAATGAGCGATTTGTGGCCAAAAAGTAAGGCTATAGCCTTGGTAATTTGCTCACACATGAGGAAGTTTGAAATTGATTGATTTTGATTGAACATTGAAAAGTGATGAAAATGAGCGATTATTGGCCAGATAGTAAGGCTATAGCCTTGGTATTTTGCTCACAAATGACCAAATTTCAAATTGATTAATTTTGATTGAACATTGAAAAGTGATGAAAATGAGCGATTTTTGGCCAAAAAGTAAGGCTATAGTCTTGGCAATATGCTCAAAAATGACCAAATCTTAAATTGATTGACTTTGATTGAACATTGAAAAGTGGTGAAAATGAGTGATTTTTGGCCAACAAGTAAGGCTATAGCCTTGGTATTTTGCTCAAACATGACCACATTTGATATTGATTGATGTTGATTGAACATTGAACAGTGATGAAAATGAGCGATTATTGGCCAGATAGTAAGGCTACAGCCTTGGTATTTTGCTCACAAATGACCAAATTTGAAATTGGTTAATTTTGATTGAACATTGAAAAGTGATGAAAATGAGCGATTTTTGGCCAAAAAGTAAGGCTATAGCCTTGGCAATATGCTCAAAAATGACCAAATCTTAAATTGATTGACTTTGATTGAACATTGAACAGTGGTGAAAATGAGCGATTTTTGGCCAAAAAGTAAGGCTATAGCCTTGGTAATTTGCTCAAAAGTGACCATATTTGAAATTGATTGATTTTGATTGAACATTGAAAAGTGATGAAAATGAGCGATTTTTGGCCAAACAGTAAGGCTATAGCCTTGGTATTTTGCTCAAAACTGACGAAATTTGAAATTGATTGATTTTGATTGAACATTGAAAAGTGATGGCAATGAGAGATTTTTGGCCACAAAGTAAGGCTATAACTTTGCTATTTTGCTCAAACATGAGGAAGTTTGAAATTGATTGATTTTGATTGAACATTGATAAGTGATCAAAATGAGCGATTTTCGGCCAAACAGTAAGGCTATAGCCTTGGTATTTTGCTCACAACTGACCACATTTGATATTGATTGACTTTGATTGAACAGTGAAAAGTGATGACAATGAGAGATTTTTGGCCAAAAAGTAAGGCTATAACCTTGGTATTTTGCTCCAAAATCACCAAATTTGAAATTGATTGATTTTGATTGCACATTGAAAAGTGATGAAAATGAGCGATTTTTGGCCAAACAGTAAGGCTATAGCCTTGGTATTTTGTTCAAAACTGACGACATTTGAAATTGATTGATTTTGATTGAATATTGAAAAGTGATGACAATGAGAGATTTTTGGCCAAAAAGTAAGGCTATAACCCTGGTATTTTGCTCAAACATGAGGAAGTTTGAAATTGATTGATTGTGATTGAACATTGAAAAGTGATGAAAATGAGCGATTTTTGGCCAAAAAGTAAGGCTATAGCCTTGGTAATTTGCTCAAACATGACCAACTTTGAAATTGATTGATTTTGATTGAACATTGAAAAGTGATGAAAATGAGCGATTTGTGGCCAAAAAGTAAGGCTATAGCCTTGGTAATTTGCTCACACATGAGGAAGTTTGAAATTGATTGATTTTGATTGAACATTGAAAAGTGATGAAAATGAGCGATTATTGGCCAGATAGTAAGGCTATAGCCTTGGTATTTTGCTCACAAATGACCAAATTTGACATTGATTGATGTTTTATTGAACATTGAAAAGTGATGAAAATGAGCGATTGTTTGCCAAAAAGTAAGGCTATAGCCTTGGTATTTTGATAAAAAATGACCAAATTTGAAAGTGATTGCTTTTGATTGAACATTGAAAAGTGATGAAAATGAGCGATTGTTTGCCAAAAAGTAAGGCTATAGCCTTGGTATTTTGATCAAACATGACCAAATTTGAAATTGATTGCTTTTGATTGAACATTGAAAAGTGATGACAATGAGCGATTTTTGGCCAAAAAGTAAGGCTATAGCCTTGGTAATTTGCTCACACATGACCAAATTTGAAATTGATTGACTTTGATTGAACATTGAAAAGTGATGAAAATGAGCGATTTTTGGCCAAAAAGTAAGGCTATAGCTTTGGTAATTTGCTCAAAAATGACCACATTTGAAATTGATAGATTTTGATTGAACATTGAAAAGTGATGAAAATGAGCGATTGTTTGCCAAAAAGTAAGGGTATAGCCTTGGTATTTTGCTCAAACATGACCAAATTTGATATTGATTGATTTTGATTGAACATTGAAAAGTGATGAAAATGAGCGATTTTTGGCCAAAAAGTAAGGCTATAGCTTTGGTATTTTGCTCAAAAATGACCAAGTTTGATATTGATTGATGTTGATTGAACATTGAAAAGTGATGAAAATGAGCGATTGTTTGCCAAAAAGTAAGGCTATAGCCTTGGTATTTTGATCAAACATGACCAAATTTGAAATTGATTGCTTTTGATTGAACATTGAAAAGTGATGACAATGAGCGATTTTTGGCCAAAAAGTAAGGCTATAGCCTTGGTAATTTGCTCACACATGACCAAATTTGATATTGATTGACTTTGATTGAACATTGAAAAGTGATGACAATGAGAGATTTTTGGCCAAAAAGTAAGGCTATAGCCTTGGTAATTTGCTCACAAATGACCAAATTTGAAATTGATTGACTTTGATTGAACATTGAAAAGTGATGAAAATGAGCGATATTTGGCCAAAAAGTAAGGCTATAACCTTGGTATTTTGCTCCAAAATCACCAAATTTGAAATTGATTGATTTTGATTGCACATTGAAAAGTGATGAAAATGAGCGATTTTTGGCCAAACAGTAAGGCTATAGCCTTGGTATTTTGCTCAAAACTGACGACAATTGAAATTGATTGATTTTGATTGAACATTGAAAAGTGATGACAATGAGAGATTTTTGGCCAAAAAGTAAGGCTATAACCCTGGTATTTTGCTCAAACATGAGGAAGTTTGAAATTGATTGATTGTGATTGAACATTGAAAAGTGATCAAAATGAGCGATTTTCGGCTAAACAGTAAGGCCATAGCCTTGGTATTTTGCTCACAACTGACAAAATTTGATATTGATTGACTTTGATTGAACATTGAAAAGTGATGACACTGAGAGATTTGTGGCCAAAAAGTAAGGCTATAGCCTTGGTATGTTGATCAAAAATGATAGAATGTGAAATTGATTGATTTTGATTGAACATTGAAAAGTGATGACAATGAGCGATTTTTTGTCAAACAGTCAGGCTATAGCCTTGGTATTTTGCTCACAAATGACCAAATTTGACATTGATTGATGTTTTATTGAACATTGAAAAGTGATGAAAATGAGCGATTGTTTGCCAAAAAGTAAGGCTATAGCCTTGGTATTTTGATCAAAAATGACCAAATTTGAAAGTGATTGCTTTTGATTGAACATTGAAAAGTGATGACAATGAGCGATTTTTGGCCAAAAAGTAAGGCTATAGCCTTGGTAATTTGCTCACAAATGACCAAATTTGAAATTGATTGACCTTGATTGAACATTGAAAAGTGATGAAAATGAGCGATTGTTTGCCAAAAAGTAAGGCTATAGCTTTGGTAATTTGCTCAAAAATGACCACATTTGAAATTGATAGATTTTGATTGAACATTGAAAAGTGATGAAAATGAGCGATTGTTTGCCAAAAAGTAAGGGTATAGCCTTGGTATTTTGCTCAAAAATGACCAAATTTGATATTGATTGATTTTGATTGAACATTGAAAAGTGATGAAAATGAGCGATTTTTGGCCAAAAAGTAAGGCTATAGCTTTGGTAATTTGCTCAAAAATGACCACATTTGAAATTGATAGATTTTGATTGAACATTGAAAAGTGATGAAAATGAGCGATTGTTTGCCAAAAAGTAAGGGTATAGCCTTGGTATTTTGCTCAAAAATGACCAAATTTGATATTGATTGATTTTGATTGAACATTGAAAAGTGATGAAAATGAGCGATATTTGGCCAAAAAGTAAGGCTATAGCCTTGGTATTTTGCTCCAAAATGACCAACTTTGAAATTGATTGATTTTGATTGAACATTGAAAAGTGATGAAAATGAACGATTTGTGGCCAAACAGTAAGGCTATAGCCTTGGTATTTTGCTCAAAAATGACCAAATTTGAAATTGATTGATTTTGATTGAACATTGAAAAGTGATGAAAATGAGAGATTTTTGGCCAAAAAGTAAGGCTATAGCCTTGGTAATTTGCTCATAAATGACCAAATGTCAAATTGATTGACTTTGATTGACCATTGAAAAGTGATGAAAATGAGCGATTTTTGGCCAAAAAGTAAGGCTATAGCCTTGGTAATTTGCTCAAAAATGACCACATTTGAAATTGATTGATTTTGATTGAACATTGAAAAGTGATGAAAATGAGCGATTGTTTGCCAAAAAGTAAGGCTATAGCCTTGGTAATTTGCTCAAAAATGACCAAATTTGATATTGATTGATTTTGATTGAACATTGAAAAGTGATGAAAATGAGCGATTTTTGGCCAAAAAGTAAGGCTATAGCCTTGGTAATTTGCTCAAAAATGACCAAATTTGAAATTCATTGACTTTGATTGAACATTGAAAAGTGATGAAAATGAGCGAGTGTTGGCCGAACAGTAAGGCTATAGCCTTGGTATTTTGCTCAAAACTGACCAAATTTTAAATTGATTGATTTTGATTGACCATTAAAAAGTGATGAAAATGAGCGATTTTTGGCCAAAAAGTAAGGCTATAGCCTTGGTATTTTGCTCAAACATGAGCAAGTTTGAAATTGATTGATTTTGATTGAACATTGAAAAGTGATGAAAATGAGCGATTTTTGGCCAAACAGTAAGTCTATAGCCTTGGTATTTTGCTCAAAAATGACCAACTTTGAAATTGATTGATTTTGATTGAACATTGAAAAGTGATGAAAATGAGCGATTGTTTGCCAAACAGTAAGGCTATAGCCTTGGTATTTTGCTCAAAAATGACCAAATTTGAAATTGATTGATTTTGATTGAACATTGAAAAGTGATGAAAATGAGCGATTTTTGGCCAAAGAGTAAGGCTATAGCCTTGGTATGTTGCTCAAAATGACCAAATGTGAAATTGATTGATTGAGTGATGATTGATATTCATTGGTTGTGAGGTCAGATTGAAACGTGTGGAAAATTAGCCATTTGTCGCCAAAATGTAAGGATATAAAAGCGGTGTATTATGGAAACAATGGAACGAAATTGATATCCAGTGACTTTAAGGGCAGGGTGTGTTTGCTTAAAAATGACCAGGCGTGAAATTCATTGATGTGGATTGTAGATTGAAAATTGATAAAAAGAGCCAATGTTTTTGAAAAGAAAGGATTTAATGAAGTTCGATTTCAGTCAACTGTGGCCGAAACTGGCTGTCATTCACCATGTTTGAATCTGCTATCAAAATCGATGAACTTTAATTTCTGTTACGTTTGTGTGAAATATCTAGGCTATAGGCTTGCGTTGTGGACAACGCTGGTTCATTTTCATCACCATTCAATCTTCAATCAAAATCAATGATGTTCTACCACGGAAATGTTATCTACCACATCCCCACGAAAGCATGTGAATTTAGTGGAAATAGCATCTTGCCTAGCTTAATGGAAAAGTTAGAATCCGTCCAATACACTGCAGCTCTAGCCATTACGGGAGTATGGAAGGGAATGTCACGAGTAAAATTATACACCGAACTTGGTTGGGAGTCATTAAGCTCCAGATGCTGGAATAGTCGCCTTACCTTGTTTTACAAAATGATAAATAATGACTCCAGAATATACACGAGACCCAATCCCCGAACCTCAACCAGCACCTTACTCTTTTCGCACTCAGGATGTCATTGGACGAATGAGGGCTACAACACAAAAATTTAAGTCTAGTTTCTTCCCCAATTGCCTAGATGAATGGAATGAGCTAGATCATGAGATTAGACTTTCATCATCCGTTGCTATCTTTAAGAAAAAGTTGACCTCTAAAATCCGTCCTCCTTTTAAATCTACTTTTAGCATTCATGACCCTATAGGATTATCCTATCTGACCCAGCTCAGAGTGGGGCTTAGTGAATTGTGTTATCATAAATTCAAGCATAATTATGGAGATTCCATAAACCCAATGTGCCCTAGCAATGATGGCATCGAGACCACGGAACATTTTCTGTTGCTCTGCCAACCCTTTGAGGCTGAACGTCGAGATCTTCTCGAAGGGGTTTTTAGATTATTACAACCACATGGGTATACCAATCTTCCAAATGAGTCATTGACACAGCTTCTACTTTATGGTGATAAAGACCTCACAAATAACCTGAACAGGAACATAATCGAGCTGACTCTACGGTATATCCACAAAACTGATCGTTTCTTATAGATTCACTTTACGTAACCACCAGGTACCTTGTCGTGTATTTGTAGGTATCCATTTCACATCTGACAAAAAGTTGTATGGTGCCAAATGACCAATCATGGCACCATACTTATCTACTTATCTTTTTCTATTAGTCTTACCTTGGTAGGCCGTTAACAATTAGCGGTGTTCCCTTAAATCCTTGACGCTCAATGGCAGGAAAATTTGATTCCGCCGTAATACCTGATATATTTTACAACCAGGGTTTCCAAACAAAATTAGTATTAATATCTAACTATTGGCATCAAATGTGAAATGCGATCGAGTATTCGTATGTAGCTTTGTAGTGTTAGTTGTAGTTAGGTATATGTTCAATCCCAGGGAGTAGTCATGGCATTTTGCTCCCCCTGGGTTAAGTCTGTTGTTTTGTAGTCTGGTAGTTGGTAGTGTCTAAATACTCTGTTATTGTAAGATTTTATATTTGATAAAAAAATGATGTTCAACTTCGGTCAATTTTCGGCAACACACCAAGGCTTTCGTGTTCCTTTTTGGGAACAATTGGCTCATTTCAATGACTTTTCAATCTGCAATTAAACTCAATGAAATTAAATTCGCCTTTTTGGTTGGCACAATGTCAAAGCAATAAGCTTACTTTTTGGCCAAAATTTCTTCATGGTGATCACTTTTCGATTTGGAATCAAAGTCAATTAATTCTGTTTTCAGTGATTGTTGGGCAAAATGCTAAGGCTATAGCCTTACTGTTTTGCCAAAATTGGATCAATTTGATCCCTCCTCAGTCTCCAATGAAAATCAGTGAATTTTAATTTCAGTCACTGTTGGACAAGATTCATTCATTTTTAGTGCAGATTGCCAAGTGATGAGAATGAGCCATTTCTGGCCAAAAAGTATGACTATAGTTGTGATATTTTCCCCAAAACTGAAGAAAAGTGAAATTCATTCAATTTGATTGGAGATTGAAAAATGATGAAATTGAGTGACTTTTGAACTAAAAGTAAGGGTATAACATTGACAGCTTGTTTACAACTAGCTAAAATTGGAGGTCAATCATTTTCAGGGCGGAGTGAGAACTCATAAAAATGAATCATGTTTGCCAAAAATATAAGGCAATAGCCGTGGTATGTTGCCTACCCCCCCCCCCCTTATTCAAAACAAGCTATTACTACATTATATGGGCGCACCCTGGTGACTTATCAATTTGAATGAAAAAGAAAATAAGTTGTGAAATGCTGTTTGCACACACTGTTTCTTGTGCACCATTTACAGTGGTTGGTCTGCAAGTAAGATTGTCAGCCTGTGACCGTCCAAACGTGCATTGCGCAAACATACGCTTTTCCCAGAACCTCGAACTTCCCATCTCTGTACGTACGTATTATATAGATCACCCCAAGAGAAGTAAATAATGGAATAAACAAGAATATTGCTGAACAGAGGAAGTAGACATTGCCTTCCACCATTACAAGATTGGGTATAATGATATAATTCTACTGTGCTTCCACTGTTCTCTACTATAGCTTTCTCCCAAACACCACCATTAAACGATAACCTCGATATGAATACCTGTTTAGCATTGGTTAGTTCTTACGTCATGTACGTATCTCGTTTACGATCAAACACCGACCCATCGAAAGATGAGTATTTGGAAAACCACTAGAAAACAAACAAAAATAGGCATCTAAAGAAAATATGGAATCCTGGGATGTTACCATGTGTCTTTTAACGGTAATTCATAAAATTTCAGTTTCCAATTTTTTTCAATTATGTGTACTTTTTTACATCATTTTAAGTCAAAGTAGACCGTAGCTTAGGTAGAAATAGCCGGTGTTAAATCGCCGGTAACCGCAGTCTATTGAAAGCTCCACAAAAGAGAAATTCATTCAGTTGATAGCAGATTGAGAAGTGAAGAAAATGAGCCAACTGTGCTCAAAGTGTAAAGCTATAGGCGGTTTACTGCGCCGAAAATGGAGACAAATTTAAAGTCATTGATTCAAACTGGTTTTGATCACATATCGAAAATTCGGAAGAGAAAAAATAAGGATGTAAAGGTTGGAGATTTGATCAAAAATGAACAGAATAGAAATAGGTGTAATTAAACAGAAGATTATAATGTGTCGAAACTGAGCTAATTATGGGCAAAAGGGTTAGCTATAACAGGTGGATTGCGTTCAAAAAATGAGAAACAGTGAAATATGTTCAATTTAACTGGGAATTATACAGTTTTTCAAATGGGACACAGTTGTCAAAACGCAGGGCTATAACCTTGAGAGTTTTGTCGAAAATGATCAGAACTGCAGGCGACGAATTTACATCCGAGGTCAGAAAGAGGTGAACATGAGCGAATTCTTGTTAAAACTAGGTTAAAGGTTAGTCAAACACTTCATATATCTCGACAAACCATGAAAACAGACAGGTAATGAAGTTGAGTCAATTTGTGGCAAAAAATAAGACTATAATCTTTATAACATACCCAAAAGTGACTAAAATTTAACTTGACAGAAAATTGATTGCAGCTTGAGAAATGATGAAAATGAACTAAGTGTATATGAAAAGTAAGCTTCAACCAGCGGTGTAGCTATGAGGTTTATAAGGTTGTGGCAGCGTCCCTCCCACCCCACCCCCCTAGCATCAGAAGTTGACAGCAAATTTGCAAAATATGAAGCAAATATGGAAACATTGCACTGACCATTTGTGCAATTTACCTTTTAGTAAATGCTCCGTCTGTGACCACACCGTTCTGTCAGCAAAATTGACCTTGCACCGTCCTTAACTAATCTGGCTAGCAATGCACATGGTTGATTGGAAATTTTGGAAAAGGGCCTAAATCCAATGCACTTGGTTGATTGGAAATTTTGGAAAAGTGCCTAAATCTATCAGTACAAAATACTGCTACAAGATTCATGCTAATGAGATTTAAATGAATTGAGATAGCATCCTAATCCTCGAACTTTTGCATTTACAAAAGTGTTGGAGATATCCCTCATATAGAAAACAACACTTGCTTCATTGCTTACCTTACTAAATCGCAGAAATGCGATTTGAAGCAGAGGAAAGAAACGGAATCTTCTTATGGTATAAAATTCTATATACCCAGGTAGTTCATATTTTAATCAAAGGTAAATAGAATTCACTGCATATAGATTTAACAATTTCATAAATGAAAAAAAATTTGTCAGTGGTTCATGACTTTCTTTTCATAATGTTGCTAGAATTCGAGTAAATGAGACAATGAAAAGAAGAAAGGCTTGCCCACCTCCCCAGAGAAAAGCAAAATAGCTTTCCATTTTGAAATTAGCTGCTTTGTATATCCATGCAATAAGGGCACCTGGAAATTGGAAATAGAAAAAAGGTAATGTAATTCTCAAATAAACTAATTTGAGGAATGAGTTCCAGAACAGAAAGGCTTAATAAAAAAATTAAAAGATAAACTAAGTTAATAATTTGGAATGTATGCTCCGTTTCTATAACAGATACTTTCAAAGGAAACTGAGGTTCGATTTCCGGCAAAAAAGAGAACGCTGCTAGAACATGCTCAACTTCAGATGAGAATTCAACTAGCAATATTCATTTGGTAAACAAATTATGATGAGATTATAAATAAAGATCAGCAATTTTAGTTTCGTTTCAAGTAGTGGTGCGGTTAAAGTCATTGAAACTGTATACAGTATGTAGTTTCTCAGATATGTAGAAAGATCACTCTTAAAAAGATACGAACTACTTTAAGAAAATTTCAGCCTAAGATTGTAAAAATAATAAGAACATTTACCCTCGGCGAAAACCACAAGGTACTTATGAAAAAGTGCAATGGAATACTTTTATTTCTAACTGCAGTCTTAGGTCACGGAAGAATTAAGCAAATTTGTATCGATATTGAGAAATCAAACTAGTAAGTATGTTTTTCAAGGCTCATACAAAGCAAGGAGTATTAAGGATGGTCTTGAAGGTCACTATAAGGGGTCATTCACCCATTACGTAGCGCCTCTAGAGGGAAAGGGGTGCCCTGATTTGTTATGAATCGTTACGGAGAAAACGGGGGCGTGAGGGTTTACAGTGTACCGTTACGTAACGCAAGAGAGCTTTCAAGTTAGCTATCTTCATCAATGAACCAGAATCGCTTTGATAAGATGAAGTGATGCTGATGTTTCTGATACGCTGCTCAGCCAGTTCATATATGCAGTGCCCCAGATATGGACAGATTAGAGTCATTGTGGACTGAAAATTATTAACGTGCACCATTCTCTGGTGTAGAGCCTAAGTGCAAAATGCGTTAACATTGAAATAACATAGGATCCCATCACTAAGAATCTCACTCCTAGAAACCAAGCTCAGCAGTTGTTCTAGAGAAATGAAAATGCTAGATTGGGCAGTTGGTTACATATCACTTTAGAAACAATATCATAGGCATAAGCAAAATCAAGGTGAAAGTGGAGCAAATCAATAGAATGCAAAAAACTGACGGGCTCACAGGCTGAGCTGGTGGATCTAATGGCTGAAGAAATATTCACATTTCCCTTCCTTTCGGACTCCCTGAACCTAATGTACCTCTTTTCGTCTCACAGCAGACTGAAAGTAAACTTTGCATGTTCATATGACTGACAAAGGAAACAACAAAATACGTATAAAGGGGAGAGGGTAACTCGATTTCTTATGCAACGATGGGGGGGGGGTGAAGCCATGTGTTACGATGGGGAAGGGGATGGGGAAGGGTCTTAAAAACGGAAAAATTCGCGTTGTAACGTGTTGGGTTTTATCTAATTCATTCATTGTAATCATGGTTCTTTATGTTGTGTGCTTAAGTCACTTGTTTGTTGATATTCATGTTCCTGTTCATGTTGTGTTCGTAAAGTCCCCTGTTGTGTTGTCAGTGAACACCCTTTCCGGGAAATGTGTTAGTCTGTCAACGTGTATTGTGATTCGTAGTATTGTGTGCAAATTAGTGTTAGTTTTATGTTCTGTGTATTGATGTTTGATTCAGATTCTCATGATTGAAGTTAGAGAAAACATCTAGTGAGGATTCTCTTGGGCCATATCTACTTTAGGCCCAGGCATATGGCCTAGGCTTAATAACACATGTATAGCTGCCTCAATTGCCGCTACCAAAAAGAACCCACAACGATACAAGATCGTTACAATTGGTGACAGGAGTGGGATGGTGGTAGGCAATGAATGTTCGACGCTATGCGGCGTGAAGGTCATGGTCAATGGGATATTTCGTTTTCAATGTGGTATTTTTAGTTCGAACTATAAACATTTTTAGTCGTTATGATCTTTGTGGACTGATAGCCAATTCAAGATTTTCATTACACGTTACACGTTCATGGTGTTATCGCCTTGTTGATTCAAGCGTTTACGAGAAACGTCGCTGCTATGGAGATTCTAATGGTTTGACAAGACTTTTATTACATAGAGGTATTGTGGGCTGGCCATGGGTGGTTGCAGCAGAAGAGCTTCGGGAAGCCTTCATTAGAATTATAAACTTTCTTTTCAAAGACATTGCCTTGAAACTGGACATATGAAGCGATGTTGTAGGCACTACCTTTGCTTACCAGTTTTAGTCTCCGGACCATCGCAAGTTTTTGAACATTTTACTTTTATGTCTTGTGTAGTTTCATTTGAAGCTTCAGTGTCAGTAACGTCATCGTAAAAGGGAGGGGATGGTGTAACGTGTTGGGTTTTATCTAATTCATTCATTGTAATCATGGTTCTTTATGTTGTGTGCTTAAGTCACTTGTTTGTTGATATTCATGTTCCTGTTCATGTTGTGTTCGTAAAGTCCCCTGTTGTGTTGTCAGTGAACACCCTTTCCGGGAAATGTGTTAGTCTGTCAACGTGTATTGTGATTCGTAGTATTGTGTGCAAATTAGTGTTAGTTTTATGTTCTGTGTATTGATGTTTGATTCAGATTCTCATGATTGAAGTTAGAGAAAACATCTAGTGAGGATTCTCTTGGGCCATATCTACTTTAGGCCCAGGCATATGGCCTAGGCTTAATAACACATGTATAGCTGCCTCAATTGCCGCTACCAAAAAGAACCCACAACGATACAAGATCGTTACAGCGTTATGTAACGGGTGAATAAACCCCTAGAAACAACTTTTGTTATGCATGATCCTAAAAAGTCAACACAAAACCATGCCTATGATGCATTCTCTTGAAGGTCAATGGGATGCAATGGCTACTAATAAAGATCTTGAAGGTCACAAAACAATGGCTACCATTTCTTAGTTATTAGAAACAACCAGACCTAAATAAAACGTCTCTGTAAACATCACGCTACGACAAATTATTAATTGACTAAGGCTTTCCAATTGCAAAAAATGGTTGCAAGGTAACCTATCGATAAGTGCAGTTTGAAGACCAAGCAAAATACCAAATATTCTTCATCAGATTGCATGAATGAATAAATGGAGGCTAAATATAGCTAACAAGAACGAAACAAAACAGATATAACTGGTAGCAATCGGAAATAGGGAAGCGGATAAAGCTCTGATTCAAAGGTACTAAGATTCTCCCAACAGCGTGAATCTCGGCTAGTAACCGAGCCTACGATTGACCTAACCAATTCTTCCAACTTCACAATGTTATATATTTGCATCCCGGTTCACAATGTTATATATTTGCATATTTGCGTCCAATTTTCTTCAAATTTGTTTCAATAAGTATGTCTGCGTATCATTTTCGATAATAGCTAGGAAAGTCTCCAATTTTGCAAGTCTTATTTTCCTACCTATTCCGTTATCTAGATGACATAAGTTGCATCCTGGTTTTATCTGCTGGTACAATGTTGTTCACATCTCAGCTCACACGCACAGAGTACTTTTACTACAGCACGAAAATCGACAAAATTTTTTAGACATACGGAAAGCTTTTTCGTCTGAAACTCGCCAGAGTATGAAACGTCTGAGCACGACCAAAAGACGAACCGAAATATATAGCCAGATGTGGATACACGTGTTATGATGAATAATGTGTCCAGTTAGCCGTATGATTGGCCAAATGAGACAATGAACTCTATTTGTTTACACAAGACTGGGTTCTGAGTCTTAAACTGATTCCAAAGCACTTAAAGGGGAAGTTCGGTCCAAAACTAAAATTTGATATGTAGTAGAGAATGTTGCAAAACCCCATGATCTGAAATATTTTTGCTCTTACTTGCGTACTTTTCCAGATATTCCAAGTTGTTTCTCGTCAAAATCGACCTCGTGTTAGGCCGCCATTCAAAACTTTTCGAAGCAAGGAAGTGGTTGTTGCACTGACGTCATCACGTTCAAAAACACACTAAATCCTAAGGTTCCGGTACTAAACTATGTGTATTTTGAGAAGAATACATACCTAAAAACAACTTATTTTTACTATTTAGACACAATTACAATTATGCCAGATTGAGAATACCCTTTAGATGAAATATGCGGTAACAAAACCTGACCGTAACTCCTATTTTGACAGGTAGCAAAGAGCGTGATAGCGAAAAAAAATTGGATAGAATCAGCAGATCACATCTTATCTAACTTATGAAAGATTCTATGTAATTACAATTTTGCAGGAAAGCGCTGGTACCTTAAGTATTACCTGCATATACCCGAAAATTATTCCGTCATTAGTAAAGCCAGCTAAAGATGAAGCATGTAAGAATATGAGTATTTACTTTGAAATACATATTTGCCTGCGCCTTGAAGGTACAAAGTAAAGAAGCTATGTTCCTATTCAGCGATACTGCTCTAAATAATAGCTAGGCAATAGGATGCATAGTTGAATGGGTACAAAAACTAATTCTACTCACATGGTATTTCAGTAATTGGCGGGTAATGTATATTGAGATTTCAATTATCCCCTCTTGGCTTGCTGAAACGATGTTTTCTCTTTCTATAATTTTGAAAGTGGCAAAATATGTTTTGCCTATGATCGTATTTAACGAGCTGACTTCCCTACTTAATTAATTTTTATCAAATTAACCATGTCTTTCGTGTTCACTGTTGCTTACGCTGTGGAGTCTTTGCTCTTTCGTTTGGTTTCACGATCACTAGAACATTCCTATTTGATATGAAAGTCAACCTCCAAATGTTGATATTCCTCTCTAGTGTCCATTTCCAAAGATTTATGTGGATATTTATGGGTACTACTAACTATCCTGACTTAGCTAATTGCAACATCGCTGTCTTTTGAAATACACGCAACTATAAAATTTACTTTATCTTCAGTATTATGTACTCTTATTCTGGTCTTGGTAGTAAAAATAAGTTGCTTTTAAGTCACAAATGCGAGAGTATTCTTCTCAAAATACACATAGTTTAGTACCGGAACCTTAGGATTTAGTGTGTTTTTGAACGTGATGACGTCAGTGCAACAACCACTTCCTTGCTTCGAAAAGTTTTGAATGGCGGCCTAACACGAGGTCGATTTTGACGAGAAACAACTTGGAATATCTGGAAAAGTACGCAAGTAAGAGCAAAAATATTTCAGATCATGGGGTTTTGCAACATTCTCTACAACATATCAAGTTTTAGTTTTGGACCGAACTTCCCCTTTAAATGAAAGGACGATCTTGCTTGCCCAATGATCCAAGAAATACCATCGGTATACAATTGAATGTGAGTCTGATGACAAATATAGTTAACATTTCAGATTTTCATCTTTAGGGGGGTCAGTCATTTACAACTCTGGGTACCTGGGCGGGCTAGAATTGGGGAAGGTATGGAAACTTTTCCAAGGACATTTGGGGATATGAAACTTTGTGGAGAATTTTTGAGGGGTGCGAAATCCTTTAAAGACAAACTCTGAACAAAAATCAGTTTAATGATTTGCAGAAGTCTATTGGTCACAGTATTTACACGTATCTATTTGCCTGAGTTTCTACAATAGCAATTTTTTCTCTGATGTAAGTTTTCTGTGGTGTACTGTTTTATAGTAGCGCTCCTATTAGCAGACATCCCAGCTGCATGTTCAAATGAAGCTTCAAGTATAAATCAACTTTTCTTGAAAACATTTCTGTGCCTTATGCAAAGAAATCCTACTAAAAGTGATATTTGCAATATTTTGTACAAAGAGTCTTGCAATATTTCACAGGAAGTAATTTTGCAGAACACATTTTCTATGAGATCTTTTCAAGTAGATGAAAGTGGCAATTGCTACTTTAAAAGTACCAATGAAGAAATCTACCCTAAAATCCTTACAGGGTAAATAGCAGCTGGGGTGTGAAACCTAGTATTTATTTCTCAATGGAGTATGAAACTTTCTGCACAAAAATTGCAGGGGTGTAAAACTTCTGACCATTTTGTAGATTCTAACCCGCCCCAGTACCCAGAGTTATAAATGAATGACCTCTTAGGTTGGCAATTCCATATTATTCAACAATTCCATATTTAGTGATTCTTGATTTTCACTTTGTAGAATGACTAAACTTCTAATTAAAGATCTATATATATAATTAAAAGGTTCGATCTCACCCGATGTAGTTTTGACTTTATTTCCGTTGGCAGTATTTACGTCAATAAATTTTGAGATATGTGTTTTTATTCCGTACGATCATTGCCAGTGTAAATACCAACTAACTATCTTACAATTTAAACGTGCTATTTACAAATGTTCCCCGGAATTACTCAAAACGATGAAATAAACCAAATCTGTGATGGAAAGGAAGGGCCAGGTTAGTTGAGGGAAAACTAATATAAAAATAGACTTAAACAACGAGGAAGGTGTTATGACGCAATAGCATGTCAGTGTGATGTTAGTTTAGTGTTAGCGTAGAGGAAGTGATGGCAATGAGCTGTAGAAAAACACGCAATGAATAAATGAATGAATGAATGAATGAATAAATGAATGAATGAATGAATGAATGAATGGAGTGGAAGGTAAAGTAACTAAAAATGTAATTGCTAAACATATTACTTGACAGTTCCCATAAACGACAATCCCATTAGTTCTTACGTCACATACTTAACTCTATCCCTATTTGCCAATACTATGAAACGTTTCGACCTTTTCTCGGTCATCATCAGTCAGAAATTACGATCCGACCATCGAAAGTAAGATTACATGTTCAATCGAGACGTGCAGATACGCACAAACTTAAAATTATGAATTGCGTAAAGGAATGGTGAAAAAAAACCAATTGAAAGGACAAAAGAATGCCAAAAAGTACGGAAAAGAGAACCTTGGGAATAGAAGATTGTTGAGCATTGAGACAGTGACACAATATGTCCAGTTTGCTCAACATGGTCCCAAATGGATGATGGACTCGGAGAAGATAGTTTGGAATCATTCCTTACCAGTACCCAAGTGCTCATTACCAAGAATCTAAAGATTTCTAGATGTATTACCAGAATAAGTAGCACTACAGCCTCTACACGAATACTTACAGATAACATTAAAGCATAAAAGGGTGAGACAGAAGTCCTTGTACTTAAATAGGGACAATAAACGTCTGGGTGATTTAAATACGAATTGATGCTAACTGCTACGCGAGGAGTGGAATTTAGTTTAAACAACCAGATGTATAAGCAATTAGACTTAGTGGCTTTCATGGAAGCAGACTTCTTGATAACCTCTGGACAATATCGTAAAGCCAGGTGTCTACTTTCGACATTTGGACGATACTTTCTCATCTTTGGTTCCGAGCTGGATTGTGACTAATTTCATGAAAACCTCAAGCTGCCACATCCAGCTCTAGGAGAGAAGGAGCAAAACAGCTCCTTGAATTTCCCAGAATTGGTGGAGAAATGGGGCACTAGATTCCTTACCAGCGTTTGCAGGCAACCAACCTTTACTGGGCAATACATCAGTTGGTTCCTTCAGTCCAAAAGCAAGAAAAATTAGCCTTATCAAAACTTTAGTTTACAGGGCACTTCTGATTTGCTCTAAAACTAAAATAGGCTCAGAGCTTGACAGAATATACAACTGTTCATTGAAAACGGATATCCAGAAGATGTCCATCTTTCTTGTATTAAGCAAAAACTAGCCAATATTGCAGCAGAAAAACCGCTTGGTCCTGAGATGTACCCGGTTTACCTAAAATTTCCCTGGATTGGTAAAGTTTTATCAAAGTCTCGAAACCAAATTAATACAACCATTACAACCTTTTTCTATGCAATGAGACCCCGTGTAGTCTACAATACTAGGGCCATGCTACCATCTGCTATAAAAGACAGTGTTTCTACCAATCAAACAAGTTGTGTAGATTATGAATTTTCGTGCCGATGTGAAGCTCGGTAGGTTGGACGCACTATGCAGAAGCTAGCAGACAGAATAAAACAACATGTTCCGACAAGTATCAGGAAGAAAAGCATTACAGTAAGAGAAAAGCCACCTCGCACGTGCAAAAACAATCATCCTAAAATGAACTGCGCTCCGGTCATAAGAAAATATCTTATTACAAACCCAGAATGCGCCAAAACATATACAAATTGCAATTTTCGCATCATTCAGCAAGCAAGGTTGTCCTTTAACTTAAGTTTTTTGAGATCGTTCTTTCATAAATTGCTTTGGAATCAGTTTACATTCCGACTCAAAACCCAGTCTTGTGTAAACAAAAAGAGTTCGTTTTTTCACTTCGACTCTTCAAAGAAACAATGGTGAAAAGGTGCTAATTGGCCAATCATAGGGCCATATAGACGCACTATTCATCATATTCATCATATGAAAAGAGCAGTAGATATGATTTACGCTCTAATAACCTGCTAATGCTGCCTCAAACCAACACTATTAGATATGGAAATGACAGTTTAAAGTGCAAGTGACACTATTTTTAAGAGAGCTATTTTTTTGCTTCTAAAGGAAGAATGTAGTGTCTGGAACTGTGCTACATGGTTTTGGTGGTTCGAAAATATCATTATGCGGAGAAAACACACGCTTTGTTGTCGACCAACAGCAGCCATTGATATCCCTTCATCAGTGATGACTGACGTCACAGTGAGAACTCGTTGGCGAGGTCCAGTGGCAAGGTCTCATTTGGAAGCGGATCTTATTTCATTTCATTTTTCATTTTATAATATTTATACAGGTTAAAGGTTCATACAAATATGTTTTTCAACCTGACCTGTTTAAAACTAAAAAAGAAATTAATACTAGTAGTAACAAAATAAATTTACTAACTAACATAATTTACAATATATAAAACTAATGCTATAAAAAGAGAACGTAAAGATTAAATAAAAAATGGTTCCCGACTAGAGCTGTTCTTTAAAAGTTTTCAAGGAGGGGGCCAATTTAGTAGCTCTTTCTAGACTGTTCCACAGTTTTGGACCTCGATAAGAAAAAGCCTTTTGGCCATTTATCGTTTTTAGGAGAGGTATCTTGAGATCAGTTTCAGATGAACGCAGAAATCGTTCTCTATACGATTACTGTAGGAGTACGCACACCATCAAATGTTGATAAACTATATATCAGTCGATAGGTTTCACCCTCCCAAGTAAGAATCTGTAATAACATTTGCAGAATAATGCCGCATTTAGAAGTTATGACCTTTTTCATAGTAGGGCCTAGCACACGTTTCCGAAAATGTTAAATACATTGGAAGTGAAATTCCTACATAATGTATATACCATATGAAAGCAATCATCAGTATATCAAGAGTATGCAGTAAAATCTGCCACTTTTAGGGTAGGGGTTGGGTGGAAGCTACACAGAATTAATCACTCACTCAGATCACTGCCTCCACCATGTCACTACCACTGGTATGTTTACGCTGTCTTGTACATAACCCATAAAGGGGCAGTAGTAGGAGTCCTTCTTATTGCCAACAGAAAAACTAAGTATTGTGCAATTTGTAAACATCAGCTTTATCTGAGTGGTGGAATATGCCCTTTCATCTGACATGAATTCTTTCCATACTCACAGATGTTTACCTTCGCTGCCAACGTTTTGAGAAATCACTGCCGGCATCTTTCGACATCTGTGTTTACCCCCTAAATTTAGCTGTACTCGACACTAGTTACATTCTGACTATGAGACTAAAGCGTTAAGTGACACAACTAGATTTAGGGGGGTAAACACAACTGCCGAAAGATGCCTCCAGTGATCTTCGAAACGTGGCGGTGGCGGTGATCTGGGGGAGTGATTAATTCTGTGTAACTTCCACCCAACCCCTACCCTAAAAGTGGCAGATTTTATTGCATACTCTTGATATACTGATGATTGCTTTCATATGGTATATACATTATGTAGGAATTTCACTTCCAATGTATTTAACATTTTCGGAAACGTGTGCTAGGCCCTACTATGAAAAAGGTCATAACTTCTAAATGCGGCATTATTCTGCAAATGTTATTACAGATTCTTACTTGGGAGGGTGAAACCTATCGACTGATATATAGTTTATCAACATTTGATGGTGTGCGTACTCCTAAGATCCGCTTCCAAATGAGACCTTGCCACTGGACCTCGCCAACGAGTTCTCACTGTGACGTCAGTCATCACTGATGAAGGGATATCAATGGCTGCTGTTGGTCGACAACAAAGCGTGCGTTTTCTCCGCATAATGATATTTTCGAACCACCAAAACCATGTAGCACAGTTCAAGACACTACAGTCTTCCTTTAGAAGCAAAAAAATAGCTCTCTTAAAAATAGTGTCACTTGCACTTTAACCTTTCGAGGCAGTATATTATGGAACTACCTTGAGAATGAAATTAAAAGCAAAACCTCCGTCTGCTCATTTAGAAAATGTATGAAAAGCTGGAGTAGAGAGGAATATAATTGTAAAATTTGTAATTAAAAAAAACATCGCTTTTTAAAATTTCATTTTATACCAGTTTCGTGCATATTATTGTAAATAGTTGGTCTAAATTAGTTTAACCTATGGTAAAGCCAACTTAAAAAAAAACAAAAACAATTTTATTATTATTATATTATTATTATTCATGTGTATCCGCAGCTGGCCATATATTTCGGTACACCTTTCGGTCGTTATTCAAAGTTTCACACTCTGACAACGAAAAAAAGCTTTCAGTATGTCTACAAAATGTTGCCGCTTTTTCGTGCTGTCGTGAAGTTCTGTAGTACCAACAGACTACTAAAGTACTTTTAATGAGTCCTGAGCTGACAGAATTAAGTGTAATCTGACAGAAGCATATGCAATCTGACAGAATCAAAATCATATCATACAATCATATATAACCTGGTAGAATCACGAGGAGTAACATAAAAAAAGAACACAGTGACTCTACAACAATGAATTTAAGGCAGATGTATCCTTACTTGTAATAATGCCACCAGTTAAGGGATACAATAATCCTATGACAGCAATGACAATCGGAAAGTATCTGCCAACTCTATGGCTCTGTAAGGCTCTCAGTGCAAGCAATGATGCTAATCCATGCATTAAAACTGTAGTTGCTAAGCAGTAGAGAAAGATCTGATACCACATATCTGCAAACAAAAGTGACAGAAAACTGTTAGCACACTACCAATATTACTTGGTTTAAACCACTTTGCTCCAAATCTACACTTTCAATATAAATTGCTTTTGAGCCTCCCCATTTACTATTTTCATCTTTTACGCTTTGTACTAATGCTCTGTAGAAATAGGCAACGTCCGTGTTTCGCTTTTACCGTATTTAAAGATCGCTTGTTTTCACCAAATTATCTGCCAAGCCCACAGACAGTGTTTTCAAATGTATATATGTATATATGAATATATATATATATATATATATATATATATATATATATATATATAGCGGTACTATGTTTTAGACATACTGAAAAGCCTATTTTCGTCCGACACTCGTCAGAGTATGAAACGTCGGATGGCGACCGAAAGGTGAGACTAGCAGACAGAATAAAACAACATGTACCCACGAGCATCAGGACAAAAAACACTACAATAAGGGAACAGCCACCTCGTATGTGTAAAAACTCTAATTCTAAAATGAAAAGTGATTCGGCCATAGGATAACATCTCATTAAAAAAGGGACTTGATACCGTAGATCATACAATAAGGATAAAAAAGTTAAATTCACTCGGTATAAGGGGAATCTCGGGAGCATGGTTTACGTCCTTCTTAAGTAATAGAAAACAGACATTCTCAGTTAATGGACAACAGTCAGGGGCTAGAATGGTAACATGTGGTATACCTCAAGGGTCATGCTTTGGACCACTCCTGTTTATCATCTACCTATATGACTTTGAAAAGTGCTTAGAAGTCTCTAAGGCTAGTATGTATGCAGACGACACACATGCTACAATGCCCACAAAGAATTAAGAAACATCTCGGAATGGATGCGGATAAACAAACTAAGTGCAAACCAGAAAAAATTGAATACATGATTATTGGATATCCACGGAGGACAAATAAAGTTGAAATCTCACAACCACTGCAACTTCATGATTCAGAAATAAAGCGAGTCACGAAGACCAAATCATTAGGGGTTATGGCGGACGAAGAGCTAAACTGGGATAACCAATTTGAACGATATTCCCACCTATATCAGAGAGCTCCCTACACTTAGTAAGTTCAAAAAGCACTTGAAAAGTTACTATACATGCTGAACACAACATAAAACACGACTACCTGGAAGACCAACTTCTACATGATAGACTACTATGTTTAACTTAGCTTTATAGGCTATATTAATTTAACAAGTGCATTTAATTTCTTATATGACATTTAGTTGTAAGCTGAAGGGATCTTTGTGTATAAAGATCTTTTAAATGAAAAATGAAATGATCATCGGGGACCTGCATCGGCGATGATCGCCGATGAATTACGATATTCACACTGATGATGGACCTTGGAAATGGTCCGAAACGTTTGTATCATGGATGTGTCTTTATGGATTTGTCTTAATGTCTACGTAATTAAGGAAAAATGGATGGTCGATTAACATCAACCTTAAAATGATTTTTTTTCATCGTCGTTCTTGCTCCGCGATTTATTGTTCGGCAGCGCTTTCCACCAGATGTTCCAATCTCTGATATTCACATTATTCTCCATGTTAGCAGCCTGGTGTGTTTGACTATTTTCATAATTTACCGCAATTGAATTTGGATGACGACACGTGTATTCGATCTTTTGGATAGGAAAATCGCAATTACGAGTATCACATCACACGTGGACTCCTCGTTGTTCCATCGCATTTTAATGGTACCAACAATGCATCGAAACCAGTTTGGCGTCCTTGTAAAATGCTTGAAAGCAAACAATGTTCGTTTAATCGAAAGGACTGAAGATGGCAAAACGGGACGGGAGTTTGTTCACTTCATTTTAGAACCAGCGAAGGAAAACTGTACTGTTATTCTGGCCGGTTCTAATTTTATGTCGATATTAAGTGATGGCAGCCTAGCAAGAAAACCTGGACAAGAAATAGAGCTAGTGCT
This sequence comes from Mastigias papua, assembly GCA_964019165.1. Lineage (NCBI taxonomy): Eukaryota > Metazoa > Cnidaria > Scyphozoa > Rhizostomeae > Mastigiidae > Mastigias > Mastigias papua. The sequence goes on along the minus strand of OZ025272.1, from coordinate 17,475,769 downwards.
TGTAAGATGCCAGAGGAATGCGATTCCAACCTACATTATTCTCAGTCTGTTGGAAATGGAAAATTTTGAAGGTGTAAATGCAGATAGCATTGTCAAGGAATAAATAATCTTTTGAAAGAAAAAGCTCTTTCGAACTGGAAGAGGACAAGTATAGAAACACGGTTGTCAGTGCTAATGCTAACGGAGCATGCATGGATACTGGAATGTACAACGGTGTCTTGGCACAACTGACACGCGAACCACCATGGCTGCTAACAATACATTGTGCCAACCATCGCCTAGCGCTAGAAGTTAAGTCTGCGCTTGACATTGAATAATTTCAAGGTGATGACTTTTATGGAAAAAATTTTTATCCAGCAAAGACATTAGGGGAAAATTATATCCTGTGTGGCTCAATGTGCGAACAGTCTAGGTATAGACTTTTACAAACTGTCAAAGATTCACGGTACGCGCTTTGTGAGCCATCGATGACGTGGCATTAAAGTTCTTTTGGAATACGGCTGGCCTACGTCTTAGCATATGAAAATATTGTAGCTGACACGACAGGCTATAACGCAAATACAAGAAGAAAAGTTTCTAAGTTATTGAACAAGTTCAAGTCCTATGAATTCATGTGCTATGTCCAAGTTTATCTTGATCTTCTTGAGGTCATTGTCCAAAATTCCCTGAATTTTGAATCAGATGCCGTTTTACCTTTTGACATCCCTATGGCTAAATCAAGAACTGTCCTCGACCGAGATGGCAGGCTTGACGAAGTTGATCGTGAATGTGAATTCCTTGACAGCTATATAAATCACTACCCAAAGATGTTTAGCGGTGAATTCAAAAGGGCACGGGATAAAAGAAAATAGAATGAAAATAGGCAGCATTTGACAATGAATATTTCCTTGAATCCTTTTGTTAGGAAACAGTGCCTGGAAGAATTGTGGAAAATAAGGGAAAATGTCATCCCTGCTGTAATCAAATTGTTGAAAGCAAAATTTAATGACTTTAACAATCACATAAATGAGAAAATGCAATGGCGTGATTCGCAATATTGGACAGAAGAAGCCAACTATGGAAATGAAGAATTGCTAGCCATTGCGGAAGAATTGCTAGCCATTGCGAAGCATTGCCAACAACCCTTCACGTATGACTCGTTTGACCAAAGTAAGATTGCGCGGCAATGGAAAAGTTTCACAAATTTCGTTACAAGCTATTATCCCCAACTCCCATCTGCCAGAGACTTGTGGAAACGTGTTCTCAATTGCAGGAAGAACGAGTTCCCGAATCTTTGTGAAAATTGGAAGCTTGATATTATCAAATGCAAATTAGCCATTCAAGTATTTGATTTAGAGAATGATATTCTTTCTTAAATGTTCCTTGGCCCTACAGAATAGGCCTGACTGCTATTGTAGCCCTAAAAAGGGTATGGCAGAATTTTGCATGGTCCATCCAAATATCATAATATCATCCACCCCCATATAACAGATTGTGACCACTCCCTAATCTCCTTATCGGTCTTAAACTCGAAAGTTGAGAGAGCACCCAGCACTGTGACGAATATTTTGTCAGATAAACGACTTTTAACAAAACACACCACTCTCATCAATGAAAGGCTCATTTTTTATAGCAGCAACAATATCTGGAGCCAAGAGGAGAGAGAGCAGATCATAGAGAGGGCACTCGAATTATACCTAGAGAAAAGAAGACAAATCATCTTTTAGCAGGGCATATTCCTCCAACAGAAGGAGGCGGTAGCACCTTAGAGCTGGAAGATGATGAAAGTGAGGAAAGCGATCAAGATAGCGAGTTTGATGCTTCTGTCGAGGAACTGGACAGCAACTGATGTGACTTAATTGCGTATAATTCAGATGTATTTTAATTTTTAAGAATTTTTACGAATATCTTCTATTCACTGAAAAGCATTTCATCTTAACATACAAAGTGCGTGCAAACCAGCTCATGCGCGCGATCAGTAGCACGAATCTGATTTACTCATTGAAAGGCCTGAGACATATTATCAATATTATCTATTGAAAAGCTGTGATATCAATTCAAATATATGATCAAAGATTTAGAAATCTCAAAAGAAGGAACAACAGCTTGGTTTATTAACAGTTTACAAAGATATTAAGTGGATGAAGTTGATTTCATAATTAAAGATTTGGGACATCTTGTCAATTCTGATCATCATGTTGGCCTAAGTACACCATCTTGCAAATTTACTAAAAAGTAGTTGATTCTCATTTTCAAGGCCAGCTATAACATAGGGACTCTACCTGGTTCAGGCTACATATCTGGAATCAAAATACCTCTGTATGCACTCCTACAATTTAAATATCACTGCTTTAATTCTCTTTTAGTTGCTTTTGGTATGCAAGCTTGAAAGGTTTATTGTTCTATGTGCAATCATCCTTAGGTATAAAACTCTTGGGAATAAAGTTGCCATACCCTGCAATCAGACTACATTCTTTGTAGCACACAGGACCTACAATTGTGCATTCCAGGTAGCTCTTACTGGAGGCATCCAGCAACCTGTGTGAACTATATCTTCTCCTAAGTGTACTAACTACCATCAGAATTTGCTTTTGCACTATAGCTATATGATAATAATATGACTTATTTTTGTTACCTTGGCATGAAGGCAAATGTGATTGAAATGAGCCTCTGACTCCTGGGTGAATTTGAGTGCATATTTCGTAAAGACCTTTGGCATGCAGAGTGTCAAGTCAAGCATATTTTGGTGCAATGGCTTGGCACAGAACCATTCAAGACATTTTAGGCCAACTCTCATTGAAGTCCCCACAACCTCATAGCATTATGAAAACTTCCTCATTAACTTACTCATCTTTCTGCTTATAGTTTAACTCCTTTAAATTCAGATTCAACCTGGCTGACTTGAGTTCTACATGGAGTGCTCCTTGGAGGAATATCTTCCCTGCATCACTGTGCCAAAACTTACCACATAGGTTATGACTTAGTATTTCACACATTTGTCAGCAAGTTTGTGCTACTGTGGTAAAACATTGATTGTGTAGTAACTTTTGAGACCTTGAAAATTCCTAAATACAGAAAGCTGGCACTTTTCAATGTAAAGCTTAGATGTTCTATCCTGATGTGCAACTTTCATACGTTTTAAGCCCACCAGGAGTTCGGGAATTTCCCATTAGGCCCCTTAAAGCATTCTAAATAGGACCCCTTTCAATTTTCTTCTTTTAGAAAGCTAAAAGATCAGCTCTTATCATTTCGAACATCAGATCTTATAGTGAATGAAAGTGAAATAGAACCCAATGATATTTCTACAACACTCATATTTCCACCATATTATAGGGGTAATTTATTACATAAAACTATGGGAGATTCATATTTTTCTTCCTTGTATCCCATAAGCAGGAAAATTGTATGTCTTTAAAAATCTTATAGTTTCATTTAATAAAGGGGCTGCCCTTCAGCAAAGCTGATTTTCAAGGGGCTCTTACGCAAAAAATGTACAAGTTACAAAATAATTAATACTTATAAAACCTAACTATAATCAATAGGAATCATATTTTAAACCTAAATGCAACATTGAAAACAAGACAGAAAATCACCAAGATAAAGAGTATTTAAATCTACTCAGTGGTGATGCCTGCCTATATATGGCAGTGAGACTATTCCACAATTTACCTTCCCTATAGGAAAAGTATTTCTACCCATTTTTTTATTTTTATTGGCCAGTCCCAGGTCTGTTGCAGTATTTTGGATGTTGTGGGAAGCAAACTGAGAGCTGCTGGTGTAGAGGCAGCCAAGGCACCCTGGAACCAACCCATGTACTGATTAAAAACCATTGTGTTGGTTTCCTCATTTACAAGTTCTTCAATGTTCTTTCATCTAAGCTCTTGGATGAGTGGTCTGATAGGGCTTCAAGGCTGCTATTTGTTATAACTCTTGCATCATGAGTTTTAAGTTCTTGCAGCTGTGCAATTTCCTTTGAACTACAGCAGTCCCAACCAGAGCACCGAGACTGAAAATGAGGCTCCATTTTACCTCTGTAGAGCTGGTACAGCTGGTAAAAAACAAGTTTTTCAAAGAGCCCTGATATGACAAGTAAGACAGCAGGACCCTAAAAACTGGACTTTCTGGGGGACATAATTCCCACCATACACATGGTGGAGACCATGCAAATAGATGCTTCCAGTCACACACATGCTACAATCAATAGTCCTTCAGCACCACCAAGGGCATAGTGGGCTTTAAATAAAGAGGGCTGCAAACTGTCTGCCAAATTACTGATATTTTGTCCAAAGTAGTTCCTGTCTAGCCCTATTAAGCTGCAACTCTCCCAGCCCCCCCCCACGCTTATGAGCACTGCTTTAATTTAACATTTCCTATATAATCTTAGTATTTTATTTCATTCGTTTCCTAACTCCTTGATTAGTTTAACTACCGAGAAAGCTCCACCTTTAAGTAATTCCCTCCGTACAATTTATCCTGTTCTTTCTTTCGTATATATATATATATATATATATATATATATATATATATATATATATATATATATATATATATATATATATATATATATATATATATATATATATATATATATATATATATATATATATATATATATATATATATATATATATATATATATATATATATATATATATATATATATATATATATATATATATACACATAAATTTACGGACAACACAATATATAAATACATACCTACAACACAATACTGCACAAGCAAAAACGTAGAATCAACACGTAGAATTAATACAATATTTGTATTAATTCTAAGTGATGATTCTATGTTTCTGCTTGTGTAATATTGTGTTATAGGTACGTATTGGCATTTGTTGCTTAATTGTTAGTTAATATGAATAAATTGTATCTAGAGGAATTTCAAAGATAAAACTGAACTTTCATATAAACCAAAATATTCAACAACACCAAGATGCGATCGTATAAAACTATATAAAGCCTGCCTTTGAAGGAAACCAGAATTGTATGTGGATCTTCAAGAGTCATTCCTTGACTTACTGATGTACTTTCCGAGCTTCTTCGTACCAAAATATCAACTCCGTCACCAAAATGTATATATGTCAGTTACAACTAGCCTGATCTGTTACAATGATTCAACAGAAACAGCAACACAAGAGTTAACAGCAACACCAAATGAATCAAATCACTGGAATCAAATGCATACAGCAACAACATAGCAACACAACAACCCGGCCAGTTTAACGCCAGACAAGAAAATTTGTCCAGCGCGACTTTGGGTCGCATTTAATGCCAGTCAAAAAAGTACGGAATTGGGAATATGAATAGGGCACCTAATCACACATTTCTAGCAGATGTCATTTCGGGAAAATTTCTCGTCATCGACTTTAAGACCTTCTTCACTTGTCTATGGCTTAATTCATACTTCGAACTTCTTTTGAGTTAAAATTCAATAGCTATTGAGTCTAACGCAAGAGCGACGAAAATGCGCCTTGGATTCATACATACATACATACACACATACATACACACATACATACATACATACATACATACATACATACATACATACATACATACATACATACATACATACATACATACATACATACATACATACATACATACATACATACATACATACATACATACGGCAGAGGCGGATCCAGAGATAAAACTGACTGCCGCACGGTACACGAAACGTATCAATAAAAGGGCGTGGTCAAAAGGCTGTGCGGTGGCCACACCCATGTCTTTACCAGTAGCATATATTTACGATTTTTGTGAGATTCGCTTCTCTTCCAGCAATCCTCCTATATCATACAATACCCTTCATTCTTTGAAGTACGATAGTGAGCGTACAGTTATCGCGACAGCCTTAATTTGATTTTCTAATTGTCTTTCAAAATTTCATATCAAACTCATGTCTGTTCTATTTTGTTGGCTCAGCATAGAACAAAGAAAGTAATTGATTGGCTCTCCTGAAGTCTGTCAGACTTTTCTGGATCCATAACTGGGTATTACAAGTCAAAACATGAGTTTTCGGAACCATAGAGAAATTGTCTGTCATACACTAATACTTTAAATTATAAAACTAATAACCTTTCGCTTTCTCTAAAAGCCCACTATAATTTACTAAATCAGTAATCAATGTACTTTTGATGAGGTGGCTCCACCATTCAATTAAAATTCATTTTTCTGCATTTCATGTATGTACATTGCATTATATAATACAAGTCAGGACCTCTACTTGCTTGGATAACAAAACAGAAGAGTGTATGTTCCTAGCACCATAGTAGGACTGCCCAATGTAGACCGAAGTCAATTTATAACAGTCTTCTTGACTGTAATAGCTTGATCACCACCATGATGGGGATGTTCTGTCTGGCACACAAGATGAGTGCCTTCAGTATAGACAAATGCTTATTGGTTTCAACTATATTGTCAACTGATTGCCTATAAGTTTTGGTCAAATGTTCAACATGACATTTCAAAATTTTGAGGAAAAAGCTTGTAGTCATAGGAGATAGTCTGTGAATTTGAACATTTTTTCAAGCTTCTTCTACCTTATTTGGTCAAATAAGTATATAAGATGCATTCATTACCATATGGAATCTGAAGGAATTCATATCCATTCTTTGACAAAATGAAAGCAATTGGAGACAAAAAGCAGCACCAATGAATCCAGAGTAAGAAGGGCAAAGGTGCAATGATAACAATGTAACAATGTAGGGATAAACCTTCTATTCTTTAAGATTGACACATAGGGCATCTAACCTTTGCACCTGGTTTCTAAATCTTCTCCACAATTTCAAATATGAAGCAATCATCTAGTGTCACAGTTCATAAAAAGTGATGATAGCAAAATTGCACAAACTAGAAGGGGGGGGGCATTGATAGGGCTCCTTCCATACATTGCATCATTATCACAAAAAGTAATAGTACTAACAGAGAAAAGATTCAATGAGGAGGTAAAGTATGGTGATAAAAAGTAATTTCTATAGAGTTTACATGGGAAAGAAAGTTTTATCTGCTTTCTTTTGAGTAACCAGAGAAATCCATATATGTTGTAACAGTGTAAGTAATCACAATGATGACTGGCACACAAAGTATGGTATGGTTTAAAAGAAGACTCAATTTCTTTGGTGCTATTTCCTTCTCTACACAAAAGGAACCTTTTTGCATTCTCACTGCATATATTCTTAGGAGAAACTAGGTCATAAAAACACTGATAGACAGCTGACTACCTGCAACTCCACCAATCTAAAGATATGGAGATACAGTCCTTTTTATAAGAACCAGTACAATTGAGGTTACCGCTGGCTGTTCTTAATTTTTCAAATTTTCAGTGTGAATTGCTCTTAATGTGTTCCTAAATGATTGGGGTGTAGGCAATTTAGACATTAGACAATACACTGAACAAGAGAACATTGGGTGTTTATGAAACTGGTATTATTCACGTTGATGATTTGGGTGTTTCAAAGTTCCAAAAGTTACACAATTTGCTAAACAATAGACTAAATAATAGTAAACAGTCAGCTATATAAGTAAATACAATGAAGCAAAAACAATTGCAATGTAACAAACAAAATAGGCCAGTGGATCTAAATGAAGATAGTCTAATGGGCTTAGGGAAAAATCTACTTTCAAAATGTCACGTTGGATGATGCCATCTTGGTTCATAAAGTGAAATTAAATACCTAACAGGAAATATCCGCTTTGCCGGGGAGGATGCATAGTCTCTTCATTGGTACAAATCTTAAAGCGGACCTATCTCAGTTAGGCCACCATATTCAAGTATGAGCTTCGATATAACTTCCAAACTCACTGCATTGGATCTCGTGAATAAGGTATCCAGTGAATTAGTAGACGTTAGTGAATAAACCCTCAGATACAACTCCGTGTTGTCACCCGGTACGCGTATAATACAAGTGGGACAGACTGATACTGTCCTCAGTTAGCCTGTCTTCCGTAACCAAATCTTTATAGACGTGCACGAGATGTAAGTCGAGCGGTATTGCACTACAGCACGACTTTCCTGACTGCCGCTCGATTTTTAATCAAAAAGACCGCCTATTGTTTTCAAATTTGACATGCCGCTCGATTTTTTGATCAAAAGTGCCTTCTATTGTTCTTTGATTGAAATGCCGCTCGATTTTTTGATCAAACAGTACCGCCTATTGTTCTCATGCTTGAAATGCCGCTCGATTTTTTGAAGGCTAGACAATTACTTTGAATAGAACTGACATCTTACACAATGAATTTTGACATGTTCTACAAAGCAAGGCCTCCATAGCTCTATTGTTACCAAAAGGCTGCTCTATTGTCTGAGGTGCCGCACCAAAAGTCCGGTGTAGAACTACATTCTTTAAAGTCTATCGTGTTCGTCTTCACTACTCGGAAAGCAATGATGACGTCATGGTACGTAATATTTTTGACTGCCGCACAGGCGGCGTGTGCGGCGTCCTGGATCCGCCTCTGTCACATACATACATACATACATACATATACATACATACATACATACATACATTGTTTATTTGTTTAAGCAGGTTTACAATTTGGGCGGTAAACAATGCCGATGTGGACCTGCTATCTAAAACGGAAAATATCTACGAAATTAAAGTAAACCTAATACAATTATTAACTAATCAAATCTTATATATTAAAACAATCTAAAATGTAAATTTTTAAGATTGCCTACAAAAAGAGAATCTAATAGTATACGTCGAGTATGTGTTAGGTTTAATTATTTCAGTGCTATCTTGTCCAGCAAGATTGTCATAATCTTTAAAATCAACTTCGCTTTATCCCCGAAATGCCAATAATCTTAACTTTTGTTCTTTTCTTTTCCTCCTATGCATTTTCTTCTATTCCTTCAAGTTCCTATCCTTCCAGTTTTTCATACAGTTTTGATACAGATTGGATAACTTGTACCAGAATTTGCTTCGGAACATATGAAATAAGGGGTGGTAACTGTTCCGCAAATTTAAACAGTTAGGGAAGCTTGACACCGTGTGCAGAGAAATGCGTCGAAACAAGATTCAAATCCTGGGGGTTGCAGAAACAAACTGGAACAACTGCGGCAGTTTTACCAGTGGAGAATCCTTCAGTCATATCAGGAAAAGAAGACAGCTACAGTCATGGAGTAACCCTTATCCTTTTGCAAAAGAAGAAGCGAATGCATTGATAGGATACTCGCCAATTTCAGACAGAATCCTGAAAATATGCATCAGAGCCAAGCCATACAATCTCAGCATTGTGCAGTGCTATGCCCCAACTAGTGCTGCCAGTGATGAAGAACTTGAAGAATTCTACAACCAGTTGCAAGAGACGTTAGATGCAATACCCAGTCGCGACATCAAATTAGTAATGGGAGACCTGAATGCCAAGGTAGGATCGGCAAACACAAACACGTCGACTCATGGAACTTGTGGACTGGGCGCCAGAAACGAAAGAGGAAACTCCCTCATTGATTTCTGCAAGACAAACAATCTTGCCATAGCTAATACGCTATTTGACCAACATCCAAGAAGGCTGTACACTTGGATCTCGCCAGACAGAAACACCAGGAACCAAATTGATTACATCATGATTGAACAGAAGTGGAAAAGTTGCCTGGAAGATGCAAGAACCCTACCAGGAGCTGACTTCAACAGTGACCACCAACTTCTAACCGCAAGGATTCAAATGCGATTGAAGAAGATAGACCAACCACCACCAACACTTCGCCTTGATTCCTCAACTTTGGATGAAGAGTACAAGGTTGACATCAATAACAGGTTTGAGGCTCTTTTGGGGTGTGAAACTGAAGAAATGCCCACTGACGATTTCTGGAAGTTAGGGAAGGAATGTTTAGTAGAAACAATGAGGTGTTTGAAAGGAAACAATGAGGAATACAAAAGGCAAAACGCGAAAGTACAACGATTAATGAGAAGAGACAAAAATCAGCAAATCGACAAAGTCTGCCAAGAAATTGAAGACAACTCAATAACCAATTCAACAAGAGATCTGTACCGAGGAATAAAAAATCTGACAATGAAATTTAAGCCAACCATTGACACGATAAAGGATGAGAATGGAAACCCCTTGTGCAATGGAGAACATGTTAAGGAAAGATGGAAGGAGTACTGTGAAGATCTGTATGAAATTAATGACAACCTCCCACATAACAACATTGTGTTGGACCAAACTGAAGAACAACCACCCCCTTTGCGGAATGAAATCCAGAAAGCCATCAAAGATCTGAAGAACAACAAAAGCACAGGTATCAATGAGGTTACTGCGGAGCTTGTCAAAAATGGTGGCGAAAATATCGTTGAGTTTTTCATATTCTCTGCAGAAAGATCTGGAAAGAGAGAATATGGCCTGAGGACTGGGTTACATCAGTTTTCGTACCCATCCCCAAGAAATGGGATTTTCGTACCCATCCCAATCCCATCCTTTCAAGCTTCCACTGATTTCAACAAAATAGTTAAAAAGTTCTTCTCAGACCTGGTGCACTCTTTTTTTTACCTCCACAACTTGTTCGATTTTTCTTTGGGAGACATACACTTGAATCTTTCAGATGGTATCAATTTCGAAAGCTGTGCGTTGCAGGTTTGTATGCTTCCCCTTTTCCTCTCTCAAAAACCTTCTGTCCATCAAAACACCACGAGACCACAACTCAACAGATACAATGGTCTATGCTCTATTTTGACTGCTAGTGGCGTGATGGACTTGTTTTGAAGTTTTGTGCCAATCTTGTTGAGTGAAACGTGAAGTGGTTTGGACAAAAATAAAAAAGTGGGGAGTTTAGTATGAGAGCGGAGGCTGGCAAGGTCTTCAAAAATTAATAGGCGGGGTGTAGTGAATAAGCTTCTTTATTCTACACAAATCAGACTCTTTTAAGTTTTGATAATTATCGTCCAATCTCAGTTCTGCAAGTCTTACCTAAAGTGACCGAGAAGTTGGTAGAGTCAACTTACCGAGTTTCTTCACAAAAATAAGTTACTTTCAAAATTCCAGTTCGGATTTAGACCGGGACTGTCTACAGAGTTAGCGGCAACGTTGCTGTTAGATGAAATACGATCGATCAAGGCAAACTAGTACGAACTAGTAGGCGCTACGTATATAGATCTCAGCCAAGCCTTGGATACCATAACCCATTCAAACCTACTCCAAAAACTCCCTCAATATGCAATCAAAAACAGGCAACTGTCCGGGTTTAAGCATTATCCCTTCTACAGCTCAGCAGTTGTTCGGACATACTGAATGGAGTTTCTCAAGGCGCCATGTTGGGTCTGTTACTATTTATCGTATTCTGAAATGACATCACGGATTGCAAAACAGAATGAATCACTTGATGTTGTGTACCGAGGCTCTAAATAATGAAAACCACACAGTATAAATACCTCGGTATTGAAATAGATAGCACTCTGCATATGGATACTCACTTTGAGAAATGCTTCAAACCTGCATCATCCAGATTGTGATAGCAAAGATAAGTGATTTCCTCGAACCTACCTCCACAAAGGCTGCGTACGACTCAATGATCCTGCCAACCTTTACATATTGCAGAGTACTCCAATTCAAGTTGATCACAACTCAATCAAAGAGACTCTCTTTATTTCATAAGCACTATGTGAAAATAATAAATGAAATTTCAAAACACCCTATACCAATTTAATCAGTCGTAAACGCCAAAAGCATCAGGGCGTGCATTCTTATGCGTAAGTGCTTAAACAATGATATTTGCGCGAACTTCCAAGACCATTTCGAGTTACAACAGCACAAGACAGAAACAAGGAATGTTAGATGTTTTAATAGGGCTTCCTGGCTATAAAACAGAATATGCTAGGAAGTCTTTCCGTTTCATGGATGCAAAGATCTACAACAAGCTTCCAATTGAACTCCGGAAAATTGAATCCTCAAAGCAATTCCAAGAACTGTTAAAGAAGCATTTCTTTTAAAACCCGTAACATATTTTGCCGTAACATACGTAACATATAACTTCTAGATAGCCATTTTATTTACTGATAGGCTTTTATCAAATAGACATATTTTTAAGCTTTCTTTCTTTTCCTTTCCATACAGGCCACATATTTATAACAGCATTTTTGTTGCAATGTATATCCTGTTTAAAGATTTGTTATATTATTATTACCGTATATTGTTACAGGCTTGAGGAGGTCGACAAAATATCGGAAAATCAATAAGCGGTAATCCCCTCTCTATTTTGGAGGCAAAAGTATGGGGTGGGATGTTATAGATGGGGGTAGAGAGAAGGCCAACATTTTCATTCTATAAACAAACCTCCGCGTTTTGAAAAATGCTTTATTACTTTTTTGCACATCTTCTAACATACCAAGAATGGTGTCCATCGTCTTCGTTTATTGCTTCATCATCATCGACGCGACTTTCAGCTGCGTTCCCAGTGCCTCTAATAGCAACTACTCAATTCATGCAAACATTTTGTCAAAACAACAAACAATGACCACGAGCTACATTTGCCAGACACTTCTGGGTCTGGTAGGGAAAATTTCTTCTCAGCTCAAAATTAATAAGCAGGGGGGGGGTCGCAATAAGAATATCTTGGTATGGGCCATTGAAAAAGTACGTACGCTAAATATTCATCAATTATGGGCCCCTCATCCCCCCCCCTGTACGCTTTGCACGCTTTGGAGACACCCCCATCCCCCTAAGCGTCCGAACTTTTAACTCATCACACCCCTCGATATGTTTGAATCTATTCTTTAGCTTGCTATTTGCAAAATGTAATGCATAAAGAAACCTAAAATGTAAATTAAAGCTTTTCATGATTAGAAAGATCTTGCGTGTATAGTTTCAAAGAAATAGTTTTATCTATTCAGGATGCTTGGCAAGTAATAAGCGGTTGAAAAATACATTGGCTTACGTACGCTGGTACTTATTTGTTATCCCCCCCCACCAAAATAAAAATAACTAAATTGAAACAATACTCAAGATCTGTTCCTCACTTCCTGTCTGTTGAGTAACTGTCAAGTACTTGTCAAGTACCTGTGAAGTTTGATACACTGCGAGAACAAACCTGTCGAGTGCCTGTCAAGTTTGATGTTGGTGGGGGGGAGGGGGGATAACAAACAAGTACCTGTACGTTCTTTGAATTTTTTGAATGGTCCCTATGCATTTTTTGATAAAATAGATAGTCAGGGGGGCGTCTATTGGCTATATGCCCAATGGCATTTCTCCGACAGTACTAATAATAATAAACATTAATTTTTACGGTTGGTCTCGTTTCCAATACTTTTTCCCCGTCGGCGTTTCGGGCCGGTCGTTTACAATGGTCGTTTTGGCTGGTTTTGGACTCTTTCTCGCGTGTTTTGGGGTCGTTCTGGCTCGTTTTCGGGTCGTTCTGGCGCATTTTGGGGGTCGTTCTGGCGCATTTTAGGGGTCATTCTGGCGCGTTTTGGCTTGTTTTCGGTCGTTTTCGCTAGCTCCGTTTTGCACAGCATATAGAATTTGAGAATAAGAACAACTACTCAGCGAATTTAGAAATACCCACTTGATCTATGTTCGGAAGGTTCTGTTAATAGTAAACATCAATAGAAATGTAAATGCAAATTTACGAGTACAGTCTGAAGTACAGCAAAGCAGAAAAGCAATCACGTGATATAGTCATTAGTAAAACAAAACATTGTTTCACTCAACGTTAACGTTACACCGTATGTGTTTGGAACCTATAAGAATATTCTGTTCACTACAATCAAGATATGACAAGGTCTGAAGTATTTTATGCTTCCATCCATGTTTATTCATTTTATACATCTTGTTGATTAATTTTGTGTAGTAATGGAACCCAGAGAGAGCGTGAAACTTTCATATGCTCAATCATGTTGCTAAAAAGTGGTTCCGTTGTCTGATGGATCGCTTGGTTTAAAATGATTTAGAAAAGTTACATCTCCACGGTGGATACGAACACCACGTATTGAGTTGAAAAATGGAGACAGCTTATGGGCTAACTGGAATAACTGATGTTCAGTTAGGCCATCTTTGATGCTGCCACGCACTGCAAGATTATTAGAGAGGACTAGCAGGGCTCAGGACAGAGTTCTCTATTGACATTTTCAGCAAACACCCTTTATAGTCGCTTGAATTTGTACTCAACTGTACTCAAATTGCAATTCACTTTTGTTGTTGTTGGAGCAAAATATGATAGTAGGTCTGCATACCTTTGGCAAACAAAACTCTTTAACTTCAAACGGGGGTTGCAGCCCCAAATTAGTATAAACCTGGCAATGGGGTTGGGTCCTCTGAACCCCCTGGAACTGCAACCTTTTATGATTGTAGCCATAGGGTGGCCCAGGGGGCAAAGCCCCTTGGAAATCCAGATTTTGTCTCAGTACCTTGCTTAAAAATAAAACACTTAAAATTTCCTGCATCCTCTCCAAATTTAATTTATATCAATGCATTCATTTCAATATAATTTGCAGCCCAGTGACAGGTTTGCTGAGCCTAAAGGCCACCAAGCTGACTGATATTCACTACACTCAGAGTAAATATGCCCCCCCCCTACAAATCAAACAGGCTATGGGCTTGCAACTTTGACCATGAGAGAAATGATTCAAGGCACAGTGGATGGCAAAAGTAGAGGCAAGGATGCAGGCATACATCCAAAAATTATACAGCTAAATATATTATGTTTTGTGCTACAACTTATCCCCGCTGTCTGTTAAAAGTTGGTTTTAGCTTTTTGCATGATATATATTTAATGTTGCATGCAATAAGATTGCAAAACTGTGTCTTAAAAGAAAACCTGGAGATAGCACACTATACAACATATTTAATTAAGTAGTTTTCATTAAGTGTCCTGGATGCAATTATATTCATGACAGTTCCCTCTATCCTGCTGTTCTGTTTGGCAGTTAAAAGATACAGCATAATTACAAACTTGAGCTGTTGCAGTATCTATGCACACAGTGTAAACTTTGCAGGAAGGTTGGTAAGGTGAAAAACATCAAAACAAGACATACCAATGAAGGGAACGGAAAATAAACTCTAATGGTTGCAAACTTAGTTGAATTTATTTCATTTGTATTTGATTTGGTTTCAAATGAGATGAAGTTTCTTCAACATACAATGCACATTGACAAGCAGAAATGCATCCAGCTCTCAAAAAACAATTTTAAGTATCCTCTTTTAATGAAGGATGGCTGTCTTCATCAAATTTTCTATCTTTTAGGCTTTTGGACAAAAAATGCTTCCATATTAAACTTGTTTCACAGGCAACAAGGGGCAAAATCTAAATTGGGTGAACAATGTCCTCCTGTGCCCCATTAGTTTTGTGTAAGTGCATCCACCCACTTACCATAAAGAATAGTGCATAATTGTCAATATCAGAAATAAAATTTATCATTCACTGACATAACCAGGGAATTGGGGGCAGAAAATCAGAAAAGGGGCTCTAGTTATTATCATATTATCTTTGATTATGAGAGAACTAATAAACATGAACTTCTCAAAGTCATATGGAATAGGTATTCCTAGTGACCACATATTCAAATGTATGCAGTGTATTCTATGAGCAACAGTTTAAGATTCAATCACAATCTCTGCAATATTTGTATTATTTGCAAGTAACTACAATTACTTTGTGTGAATGATACATTTTCTAACACAATTAGATGATTTATTTTCATTACTGTCTGACTGCATATTGATCATCTACAGATGAATAAATCTTCTAACACTGTCACAGTAAAGAATGGAGCTCAATCTACTTCTTCATCAGTGACACTACTTACACCAGGAACTGAAAGAACAAATCCTTCTCTATCTAGACCAAATGCTAGTGCCGTGGTAGATAAGCATGTTTGGACAAAGGAAGAAAGTGAAATGCTACTTGATATGTATGAAGCAAATAGGGATAACTTCAGGAACCCAGGCATTCGTAAAATTGGTGTTTGGGCCAACATAGCAAAGATCATAAATCTGAAATTTGGCTCTGAATTTTCTGCTCAGCAATGTCATCAAAAACTGAGGAATTTCAAGAATGATTTCCATAAGGTTATGATGTTAGAAAAGAAAGATTGTCGTCATTTTGAACGATTACACAGATTATTTCTTCAGAGTGCTGCAAAACCATCACAAAGCCCAGCTGCCTTGAAGCGAAAATTAACACAACTTGCAGGCTCAAAGCCTGGTAATGCCAGTGGGCCATCCAATCAAAAGAAACTCTGCACTACTTTTTCTAGTTCACCATCTTGTTCAATCCTCCCTGGACTAGATCAAAGTAAACAGGAAAATACAACATCAGCCAATTCTTTTACAGAGGGTAGTTCAACAGAAAACAGGAAAATAGTTCAAACAAATAAGCACAATGGAGCTTCAAAATTCTCTTCTAATATTGCATATTTGGAGCAAAGTTCTGCCCCTTTGCCATCATCTGTGGTAACATTCCCAGTGGAACTACCTTCATACCAAGGTCAAAGCAAGGCAGCTGCTACTCACAAAAAACAACTAAGTTCATCATTTTCACCTAATAGTACTGATGTGTCTGCTGGTGGTATAAAAGAGCCAGTTGTTTGCTGTCCAAAGGTAGATGACCAAAAACAAAAGATGGATAGGTCTGCTAGTAATTTGGTAAATAAGCCACCACAAGAGATTATACTTGACAAATCTGATATTGAGACAATACTAAAGAATGGAGAAGCTGAAAAAGGCAAAAATGGATTACCTGTTCCTCTTTACTATTTTAGTAATAAGAATCCAAACAAGGTATTAGTTGGTCAGGGTCAAGATGCTTTTGTTGAAAGAAATGTTTCACAGAATCAAAGCATAAGCCAAGCAAGATCTCAAAATGGTGCATTTGGTAGGAATAGTAAAAAGACTCCATTAGAAGTATTTAAAACCTTATTTGACACCAGCAGCAACAGAAAGAGCAACAAACCAGTTAATATTGATAAAAAGCACACCTGCATCACTGAAAACAACCAGAGGTCCAGAGCAGAATCAACCAAGCAAACAACAACTGGGGATATATCAAAGCTAGTTGAAACTATAGACAAATGGCGAAATGAAAGTTTGGAGAGGGAAGCAGCTAGAATCATACGAGAAAAAGAGCGAGACAATCGACTTGAGGAAATGCACCGAGAAAATGTGAACTTAACATCACGCTTTATTGACATTTTTGAGACACTCTTGGCTAGGATGAATTCTTCTAGTACATAATGACTTGAACAGGTGCAACTCTGTGTGTAAATAATATAAAGCAATCTAGTAAACTTTACAGAGCTATTAATGATTAACGATGTGCATACATCTCAATCTTTTGTGTTTCATATATCCAAATCTTGCTTCTTGAGATGCTACATAAATGGAATTATGAGTCTAGCTATATTATAAAAGAATACCCCCAACTAACTGATGACTCAAGTATGCATCAAAATGTCTCAATTGAGTAGCTGCAACTGGATTTGCAAAATTGACTATTTTACAGAGCAATGCTCGCTCTTTTTGTCATCATGCTGGTCATAAAATTTATGACCTTTTGAAGCTTTGCAATTGTTAAAACATTACTTGTATAGCTGTTCTGTTTCAGTGATGATAAGCTTTTCTTTGGAAGGAAATCAGTATGTTGGTAGATATATAGATATATTTTGAACTATTTAAAAACTATATTTGGAAATTTCACCTTAAGTCTATTGTAGACTATAATTATTCCATATACATCCATTAGTTGGAGTAAAAATAGCAATGAAGCTTAACACCTTATCTGCATATTGCAGAAATCATCCTTACAACACATGCTAATGCTAGGTATTCTTTCCAGCCTAAAAATTTGTGCACTCTTATTTAAACCCCACCACTAAGTGCTACCAAATACCAAACATATGAATCTACATTTTCAAATGCACTTTACTTCAGTCTTATAGCATTGTTTATCAGATTTGCCATAAACCTCTGTGCCATTTAGCTTGATACTGATAGCATTGCTACAAAAACTTCCAGTTCATGCTTCCTACATGTATGAAGTCTGTCATCCATAGTATCAGCATAGTATCAAAGTTAAAAATCCATGTAAGTGAGAAACAGAGTGGAAATGAACAACAATACCTTAGAATCTATCTCCGCTTGAATCTAGAAAATATGAGTGACAATCAATTAAGAAACCACAATGACAACATCCCTAAATGCAACACAAATACATCTCACTCACACCACTTTATCCTTTGTTAACAGCTGGTTATTTTCAAACCAAGACTTTGGAAATTGTGCTAAAGTGACAGTAGAATTTCTATGAAATAATTTCAACAATGACAAATGTTGAATGTGATGTAGAACAAAGGTTTGAAAACCATCACAAGATGCCTATATTTTGTTTACTATCCAAGAAATTACTATTATTTCCTTGCAGACTTGCCAATTATGCACTGCCTTAATATAGTGAAGTGTATGATTGTATACTTAAATTGTATTATCATGAGGTTTCAAAATAAATTATCATTGTTATGTTTACATTTATGTTCTGGCTGTTCTTATTGCTGTAATTACTCTTGATAGGCGAGTCTTAACTAATGACCAAGGGCTAACAAGAGGACCTTCTTTCATATTTACATTTCTTATACTTTTCGTAGTATCCTTGCTGTCCCTAACAGTGCAGGCTTTTGCATATCAGCGACATTGCAAGGGATTTCAAGCTTTTCAATCCAATTATCAAATCCTTTGGTTGCACTCCCGAGGGCTCCGATTACTACTTGCACTTGTCTTATTCCCTACATTCTTTCGACCTCTCTATTGAAATCGTGATATTTTTCTACTTTTTCTTCTACACAGGCACGCCGGAGGCTGGGGGCTGCAGTCCCCCCACTTTTCTGCTAATGTGTGATGTGAAGATTGAGGCATTCGATCCAAACAGAAAGTAGATCTCTTTTTTCCGTGTTAAAGTTCATTCACCTTAACAAAGTACCAGTGGTGGAGTCATCAGGGCCTGTTGGAGAAAAGTATCCCAAATCTTTTCAAAACGTGGTGCTATAGACTGGTCCAAAAGTTCCATAAATATGTCAGGTCAGGGAAGGGTTCCGTGTTCTTGGTCACCTAGCACTTGACATGATCTTATTCCTCTGAAAACGTATGTCTCTATCATTTTACCTGATCTGGCAATAATCTTCAGAGAGAAGCAAAGAGGTGTATTCAATTTTCTCACAAACATTTCATTGGTTTCATCTTTTCTACTGAATTATAGGGTGTGGATTGCAAAATTGTTCAGGCGTTCCACCCTTGACCCCCTACTGCCTCCCCGCTACCCCGTTGGTGCATACTCTCATATGAACGTGCAACTCATCCCCAGCCCCCCCCCCACTCAAAAATATGCTCCAGCGTCCCTGCTACCCTTCTATCAGAAGACACAGCAATGTCCACAATGATGCAAACTCTCTCTCTGTCTTATCAATTACAACAATGTCAGGCCTCCTTGCCTCTATCATATTGTTGCACTGTATATTTATGCCCCAGAGAAGTTTGACGATGTCATTTTCTACAGCACCGTCCGGAATGTGGTCATACCATTTTGTTGGTATTCTTTTTCATGTCTCCTACACAAATCCCAATGTATCTTCCTAACAACATTATTGTGTCTTCTCTTTTACTCTTTCTGAGCAAGTTTTTCACAAGCACTAACTATACGTTGAACACTTTTTCCACACTTTCCACACATTCGGCACATGGGGCTATCTATACTTTGCCAATATGGTGCCTAATATAGCTATTTTCCTAATTTCTTTACTGAACTGACCATGCATTTTCTTTTCCAAAACTTTTTCTTTACGTTCCTCAGCTCTCTGCTTTCAAAACTCTTTGGATTGAACAGTACACTCAGTTTTAATTGTTCCAGTTACAAAAACCCCTCTGCGCAAGATGTCTTCTGAGGTTAAAAGATAATGGTCCAAACTATTTTCTTCTCCTCTAATGGCATACTCTACACTGCTCAGTACTCTCCCTCATTCCCTTCTTGTTATGTATAACCTGTTTACATCACTTTTTAGGTGCATTGCTCCATACATTGTCAGTGTTTTCTAGCTTTCCTGTCAACACTGGTTAATTCACTTTCCTTCCAGTCAATTATCCCTGGTCCATTTCTAAAAATTGCAACCGCCCATGTCTATAGCTGTTACCTTTCCTTTCAGTTTTGATTTCAAAATAAATCTAAGCCTCCTTTTATACTTTTTAATTGCTTTCTCTTTCATTTCATTCTCTTTCATTTTATCCAGTTCAACTATACCTAAGTACGTGTATCCTTCCTGGTCCACTTCTTTCATAGTTTCTCTATTTGGGAGTTCAACACCTTGGCGTCTCACAATCTTGCCCCTCTTCAAAAAGAGAAGACTACACTTTCTGATCCCAAATTCCATCCGAATATCAGTACTTCATATGTGCACCGTTCTTACCAGAGAGTCAATCTGTTCTTCACTCTTCCTATAAAGTGTGAGGTCGTCCATAGATAGCAGATGGTATAACTAAATTCCTCATTCCCCCACTCGCACCCTGCCTTTACTTTCTGTAGCATCAATGACATGGGTATCATATACAATACGAAGAGCAACCGCGATAAGCTGTCACCTTAAAAAATACCTCTATTGATTTTCACATATCCAAAAACAATCTCCAAGTTCGTTGCCATTTAAAGTAAGCGATAGTTTCCACTGCTTCACACTTTTCTCTAATGACTCTCCTACATTTTTAACAATTCCCATCAATTCGATGCATTCTTTTACCCAACTATGCGGGAAAAGATCATAGGCTCTCTTATGATCTATCCACACCACAGCAAGATTTGTTTGTCTTTTCCGGCAGTCCTTCAAAACCGTTTTATCAATTAATAGTTTATCTTTTGTCCCTCTGCTCTTGCGCTTACAACCGTTCTGTTCATACGGTAACAGATTCACCAGGTAGGTATAAATTTCCTCGGCAATTACATCTGTTAATAGCTTTGCCATAAGTAGGAGGCAAGTAACTACCCGGTAATTCTCAACTGCATTTCCTTTTGAAACGTCCTTTTGGCACAAAATTGTATGACGGCAACTCATCCGACCCAGTAACTCGTTCTCTCCTATTAAGATCTTATTCAGCGGCTCAGGAATTCTCTCATGAAGGTTGGTCATACTCTCAATCCAGAATCTCTGGACTTTGTCTTTCCCTGGACCTTTCCAATTTGACATTTTCCGGCACTGTCTTTTGATCTTAGCAGCAGCTATAACCAATCCTTCTTGGATGTGGTGCTTGCTACTCATTTACTCCTTCAACCTGTATTCCAAAAATCTGACGATGTATAGTGTTGTGTCCAATTAGCTATATATTTCACTCTACAACTTACTCGACTCTCGAACTTGGAGCGCCAAGCACAGAACCAATGACAAAAGAAGGGCTAACCCAGGACTTTGTCTCCTATAGGGATGAAATTTCAGATTAACCCTATGTCCCTGCAAAGTTTATTCAGGCCTAATTTTCTACATGAGGTTAATTTATCAAGCATTTATTATAGCTCGACACAAAAAATTTTGTTCCGGACGTGTCATGAGATACTTCGTTTCTAAACAGTGTCCAAATAATTTAGGTAGATAGTTAATCTTACAAGCAGATATGCCCCAATAAATTGCATATTCAGGATTATCACGTGGCCGCTTAGAAAAAGTTGAATTCCTCCTTTAGTGACTGTTGAAGTTCACTTAATTTGAAAATTGAAACTTGGTATAGCGTTAAGCGCAGCCTCTAGGTATCAGATGATATTCAAATTTCAAATTCAAATAGGAAAATTAAATTCTATTACAACATAGTGTCACTATGTTGTAATGTCACAAAACAAATTTCAAATTAATAGTATGCAATAGTAGGATTCTTGAGGAGGCGCCTTCAAAGTAGATCAAGAAATCTTGCGTGATATAACACTCATTATACAACATAGCATGCTATAGTAATCCTAGATTGATCAAGTACATTCATTTTTGCATGTTTATTCCTCGCATGACTTCATAGGTATATGAAAAGTAAGGCAACTTACTTCCTTTTAGATTTAAACCCTCCAGCTTTATTTTTTGTCTTACCAAAAGCTGCCCTAAGTAAAATCAAGATCATTGTATGGTCAAAACATTGCCTGATGTAGCTAAATTGATATGAGACCATTATCAATACAAAAATAAACCATTATCAAATAAATATTATGCAAATGCCCACATGATATCAGGCCATGTCAATAAAATACTGCCCCATCATCAATATAATTCAGTACATCATCATCATCATCAATAAATAATACCATTATCATCAAACCACACTGTCCCAAAAGCAATAATATATCTGGATATCATCCATCAGCCCATTATCACAACATTGCATACCTTGAACGTAACTCTTTCAAAGACTTTTTGCTCACATCTGTTAATTCTCCATCTACCAACTTGGCTTTTCCCTCAATTCTTTTCATTTTTCCTCTCCCTAAAAGAGATTTGTTACTTAAAAATTCATTATTGACTGCACAAATATCTATATAGTAATAATTATACACGGTTGTGGAACACAAGAAGCATCTTTCTGAAGTTCTCTATTATTTTATACAATATACAATAAAGCAGAGCACTACTTTTCATTATTACTGCTTATATATTGCATATTCGCATAGTATATAAATATACATGAGACAACATACAAAATATACTTCACTTAAATGTAGACGTTTCGAAAAACATCTTCATCAGTACTGATGAAGATATTTATTGAAACGTCTACATTTAAGTGAAGTGCATTTTTGATCTTGACCCTGGCTCATCAGTGCAGCTCAGTTGATCGTGAATGTAGTCGAATGCTATAGTACACCAACCGACAGCATTCAACCTACCAAAGTAGCGAGCTTTGCTAATTTATATATATATATATATATATATATATATATATATATATATATATATATATATATATATATATATATATATATATATATATATATATATATATATATATATATATATATATGTGAAAAGTCTGTTGGTACTACAGAACTTCACTATAGCACGAAAAAGCGGGAACATTGCTTTAGCATACTGAAAGCTTTTTTCGTCCGAGCTTTTGTCGGACGAAAAAAGCTTTCAGTATGCTAAAGCAATGTTCCCGCTTTTTCGTGCTATAGTGATATATATATATATATATATATATATATATATATATATATATATATATATATATATATATATATATATATATATATATATATATATATATAGAATTCAAGAAATAAAATTACTCCATTTCAAACGTTTCGGCACAAGCCTTCATCAGTAATATCATGCCAGCCACATTTTGCGCATTTATAACCATAATACAAAGGAACAATATATAATCATGTTAAAACAAAACCGTACTCTACACAACACAACAGGACTACAATGAATAGCACCTAAAATTGAAGAAAGGGGAAATGAGAGTTCGCACAGAAGATAGGGGTGTTAAAGAGAATGATGCTTTCCCTCCCACCGGAGTTAGGAGAATACCATGCAATACAAAGGTAAGTAAGGAATGCAATAGAAAGAAAGCCAAACACAAACTAAAATAGATATATAGAGAGCAGAGAAACCTAATACGAAGAAAGACTGGATAAATAAAATGTAGAGCAACCTAAATAACTGGAATAAAAACAAAGTACATTGTAGAGAGAGAAAGACGGAGAGTATGTAAATAAAAAAAAACCAATAAACTGAAATAAATAATTATTTATTATTATTATTATTATTATAATATTATTATAATAATACTATGTGTCTACTTCCCTAACATTAAGGCCCTGGGGTGTGAAAGTGTCTAGCTTATGTTGCCAGAAACTCTCACGTATCCTATCCCCCCAACAAGCTTATCAAGTATAGTAACACGAATGTCTTCCAGAAACCCATGATGTCCCTCCTCAGAAAAATGCCTAAAGAAGTCCATCTGGGGAACTGAAGACCCTAACCTAAACCTACGATAACACGCCTTATAATTGTTAAACCTAAGCCTAAAAGGCGGGCTAGTACTACCCACATACTGGAAACCACACACAACACAATCAAACAAGTACACAACATTCGACGAATCACAATTAAACGAAAAATTAATCTTATATTCCTTCTTAGTTACGTGGGAATGGAAACTATCACTATCAGACATAGATTGAACACACTTGACATCTGGACTTTTCACAACGAGCACAACCCCTTGTATCACAGTTATTGTTGCTAGTAAGTCTAGCCCTAACTAATATATCCTTAAGGTTCTTACATCGTCTAAATGCAGTGACCGGAGGTTCAGGAAAAACCAACCTATGCTCTTCCGAATTGGAAAGCATAGGGTGGAGATCCCTTAATGTTTTCCCCACACTGTTGAGCGCTGGATGGTATGTAATAACTAATGGAATTCTATCATCCCTCCCCGGGTTGGATTATATATTTATATATATATATATGTGTGTGTGTGTGAAAAGTCTGTTGGTACTACAGAACTTCACTATAGCACGAAAAAGCGGAAACATTCTTTTGGCATACTGAGAGCTTTTTTTCGTCCGACACTCGTCAGAGTATGAAACGTCGGATAACTACCGAAAGGTGAACCGAAATATATAGCCAGATGCGGGTGCACGTGATATGATGAATAATGAGTCTATTTGGCCCTATGATTGGCCAATTAGCACCTATTCACCATTGTTTACTTGAAGAGTCCAAATGAAAAAACGAACTCTTTTTGTTTACACAAGACTGGGTTTTGAGTCTTGATGTAAACCGATTCCAAAACACCTAAATGAAAGGACGATCTTGCTTGCCCAATGATCCGAAAATTATCGTCTGTATATGTCGTCTGTGTATGTTTTTCGGTGCAAACGGAAAGGTTGATATAATGCTCAGAAAAACCAGGAGAAAAATTAAAAATTGCCACCACCTGGCACCTGGGATCTATAGATATATATATATATATATATATATATATATATATATATATATATATATATATATATATATATATATATATATATATATATATATATATATATATATATATATATATGTATATATATATATATATATATATATATATATATATATATGTATATGTATATGTATATATATATATATATATATATATATATATATATATATATATATATATATATATATATATATATATATATATATATATATATATATATATATATATATATATATATATATATATATATATATATATACATACGGTCGAAAAGTATTCCATCACTCTGCTAAAAATGGCAACTAAAAGTGGCGAAGGACTTCCTCGTAACAATTCCAATACCATGATTTTCACGGCCCATGGCATTCCCTCGCCTTCTTTAAGGTGCGAAAATATTCTTCGTTTCTTCAACTTTGAAATGAAACCAACCTTATAGTACAACTAAGATGCTTTGACAGGAATATCAGGAATGTAGCTGAAGGCGTACCATTAAATATTTGAGCACTTACTAGTTGGTGCTATAACAAGATACTGTAGAAAATCTCATTTTCTAAAGATTGTTCTATTTTAATGCTTTTCAAGCCAGCATTTATGAGACCTCATGATAGTAGAACAATGTTGCTGAATTGATTCATCCCGGTCAGAATAATATCATTTTAGATTGTGAGAGAGTTTCAGGTGAGTGATATGTTGTAACGCCAATGGGCATGTCATTGTGCTAAACCTCCATTTTCATGATTTTTACAAAAAATAGGCCTTAAATTTGGTCTCATTAACAATGCTTATTATCAAACTTTTCATTTATACCGATAAAGCTATGTAGATAAATCTCATTTTTATTAAATACCCAACCTACTTCAATAAACATGCAGAATCTACAATATCAACTCACCTGAACCTGCTTCATGAATTAAAAACCTGTTCTCTCTAAATAAAAATTCACTACCAACGCTAAAACTGACACATTTTCGCCTGGAAATGATATAATATTACGCTTCAATGCTTCAATCTTATTTAATCTATTGTAATTTCCTAAGCCAGCCTACTATAAATAGTTATTGCCCAAACTTTTGATAGCACAGCTTCAAAATCTTGTGAAGTTTTTCACAGAAAAACATCAATATTGCTTCAGAGTTTGTTCTACTTCTAAACTTGAAAAACTGATGACTTTTTTCTCGCCTAAATGACGATGAAAGAAGCTCTTACAGAACGACACTTCTACTACGTAAATTTTGTGAACTAAACCTTTGGCAATTGTTACAAGCCAATTTGTGTGCCTCTACCTTTCTTAAATGTTCGCGCATCGTCATTTTCACTACAAGCTCTCAATCTTTTTGGCTTTTTTTCTCTTTTGGAAGCCCTTTTTAAGTATTCTAGCTCTTTTGCTGCTTGAAGCTCATCCCCTGACTTTGTCTAAAAAAAATAGTATGTATATTTCAGAATAAAGCTTTCTCTGTTGAATTTCTAAGACCATATCACTATTAGATGGTAACAAAGATCGAGTTGATAACTAGCGCATTCTCACTATTAGTTGCATTGTAACTAAGAAGAACTGCATTGCCATAAATGATGAAGCTAATACAAATCCATCAAACAAATCGCAGTACAACTAAAATCACCAACTCAAACCAGAGTATCTTTTAGATCGCCTTATCAACTACAACTTCTCATTTAGTAGAAAAATGACAGTACTTGAAAAAATAAAGCAGGAATGTATATAAGGCTGAATTATGCGTGATGCAACTGTTCTTACTTCTGATATTATTTCCTTCTTCTTTGGTTCCAACTTTTCTACAATCAAAATTGTGAATGTTGTTGAGAAATTAAATTGGCATTTTACTTCAAAACCATTCTTAATCAAGCAAACCGCAAACATACACCAAAGGCATAAACTAACGATTTCAACAGATATCACACGTACAAATATGAAAAAATGTTCATTTGCCACATTCAGTTCCCATATTCCTCCTGAAGAGAAACACAAAATCAAGCCAAATTTGCGTGTTATACTACAATACTTATTGAAAGCAAAGAGGGGTAGTAAGGGCCTATGTCTGGTCTATGTAGGATAACACGAAGCGCAGGGAGACTTAATTTGAGTCAAAACTCTGTGATTTTGCTAGGGCTTGGCTCACAGCATTGTCTCTGGGTAAAGGGTACATTCAAACATCTATTTTTATTGGTATAACTATTGCAATAGATCCTATTTTCAGTGAACAAAACATTTCTCATGTTACTATACAAAAATTACAAATAATATACCATGGGGAGTAATATACATTAACTACCCCACGGCCAATACAGAAAGAAGACATGAAGGAAACATACAAAACAGAACAAAAGCAACTACTTGACATTCGATAATTCGAAAACTCGAACCATGCACTTATGTGTTTTGATTCGATAATTAGAATAACCATAGTTTGTGAAAATTTAAAATTATACTAACTGCAAAATAATGCTGTAAGACAGCTGTTACTAAGGATCGGAAGTAGGGGGGGGGGGGGTAACAGCAGATGAAAAAGTACTTTTAACATTATTTCAAGTCCAAATTAGAGAGGTCAAAAGACTTTAATGCTCCACGTATGCAGCTAGGAATTTTTGATGATAATGGAGTTGATAAAGTTAGAAAGGGTAACATTCGATAATTCGAAAACTCGAACCATGCACTTATGTGTTTTGAAAGATCTACATTCTGACAAAACACTTTGAGGGCACTGTGTAACGTTTGCAAACACTTTTGGGATACATGGCCTCAATATACCGTAGTTGCTACGTTTCTGTCTTGTTTCACTTGGAGCCAGTACACTTTTTGTCCATTTGAGTGAGCATGTAATTACACAGTTGCTTTCTAAGATATTACCACAGTCGTCAATAAGCCAAAAAGCTATCAACTGACGCTGAATATGTAGTTCTTCACTTAAATCCAACATTAAGAAAGAACCTAACCTTTTTTGATCCATGATTTTGGAGGACGACTCATAATTTCTTCATGATGAATCACCATATTTTTAGCTTTCGTCATTTCCATTTCTGATATTCGTATCTGTTATGACAATGTATTCAAATTAAGCCCCAAATTTCACCACTACCGAACTTTCTTCCATACTCCATTCACTAAATCATGCTAGAAGTTTGTGAAAATTTAAAATTATACTAACTGCAAAATAATGCTGTAAGACAGCTGTTACTAAGGATCGGAAGTAGGGGGGGGGGGGTAACAGCAGATGAAAAAGTACTTTTAACATTATTTCAAGTCCAAATTAGAGAGGTCAAAAGACTTTAATGCTCCACGTATGCAGCTAGGAATTTTTGATGATAATGGAGTTGATAAAGTTAGAAAGGGTAACATACATCAAAATCTCAGACCTAACCTCGGTCCCAGTCTCCCCAATACTTAATCACTACTGCCTAAGACCGGATTAATTAACCTGAGGATGATGCTAGTGATGATGAAGTCACTGATACAATCATGATTACATGGAATAAACAGGCTTGCAAGTGTTCATTTTCATTTTTTATTTAGGGCATATTTCTGCCAAAATTTAAGGACTTTTTTAGGAATATGGGTAAAATTTTTAGGACTTTCTAGGATATTTTCAAGTTAAAAATTTTCTCTTATACAGGGTGTGTAGTATATGCAAGCTTGTGTGTTTGTCAACAATCGTCTGCACTGACTATCAAATAAGAAATCACAAATAGATGAATTCATGGCTAGGACCCAGAAACACTCTAGTTGTTAGATTTTGGAACTGGATGTAAAGGAGGTTAACTTGACAGTAGCCCCTTACTTTTAACGAGATTTTTTCCGGACGCCTCGGATTTTTGCTACCAAAGCCTATACGTCAAGCCATCAAACTGAGAATACTTTTTCGACGTTTTAGTATATTATTTTCCTTATATTTTCCTTAATCTCATTCATAGTTTTATTAACATTCAAATAAGAATTTTGCAAATCATTTTGTCTAATGAAACCTGTCTTTCCCTCGAGACTGATAAACACAAAATTTATCTCCCTCATGGTAAAGAAACACAAAAATCAGTTCCATTGCCTTAATAGAGTAGGCTAATTAGCAAACTGTAAAAAGGCCAATTTCCACTTAAACGAATTTGGTTGATTCAATCGAATCAATCGAATTGGTGTATGCGCAGTTTATGAAAATCATCCGTTTGAGTGGAAACACCATCCCCTGTCGATCGATTCGACCGAATCGACAGCATTCGTTCAAGAGGAAGCTGGTCTTTGCAATAAAAACCAAACGCTATATTGTTGAACTAAGAGTAAAGGTCTGATACGTACGTTTTCGAGGCCTATTAATCTATTAGAGTGAAGTCATGGGCCAAAACGATAATACAGCATGATAATAATGGAATCCGAATAAACATATCAAATTTCCTTACGGTAAGGTAGGGAATTTCAGAAGGTTTGAGTATTGGCTATTTAGACATATCTATGTTGCGGCAGGGTAGGGGCTTTAAATATTGTCTACTTTAATTCAACTGCGCCAACTTCGGTCAAATCATCAGTTCAAAACGCACAAAGCAGTTTTACCGATATAAAGCATTGTCTGATAAAGACCTACATACTTAAATAACGGAATACCACAAGACAACGAAGTAGAAGATTAGGTCATGGGACAATGAAATTTCCTCAGAATACGCCTCGACTGAGTGCCTCTCCATTCTATGTACCCTCTCCGTGCCCTCAAGCCCTGCTCCTTCTATTTCCAGGGGGCATATTCTGAGGAAATTATTTGTCGTCTTCTTTGTTGTCTTGCGATATTCAAAATGTAATGGAGGCTATGCAGTACTTGATTAATGAGAGGTTGGAACGGAGTCGTGATTTATCTGCAAGTTTTTCTAGAACATGCGGCTAAATTTGACCTGTGTAAAAACACGGCCCATATCGTGCGGATTATTTCTAAGAGTAATTAATTTTGCGGCAGGGCACAGTTTTTTGAGGAAATTCGAATTGTTTCTATGAAATAGTTCTCCTGAAAATCTCTGTTCTTGACTGGTCAAAACAGCTGTATTTTCCCCATTAAAAATCAACTGATCGCAATGTACTTTCATCTCAGAGTGGCAATAAGTATAGAAACAAGAAGGAAAACCAGTACCTTAAAAGCAATAAGCACAATTCTCACATCCCAACCTTTTGGCAATTTTGTTAAGCATTTTCAAATATTGCAATTTTTCAAATATTTTGTTAATTGTTTTGTTTATGTAAAAGGATTAAGCTTACATTTTGCATGTTCAAGAATTCTGCTAGATTGATGCTGCTATGTTTTAAGAAACTTTATTATCTTCACATTCTTCACATTTTACGTTTCCTTTAATATCACTATTAGTATCTGATCCCAGACCTTAAATCTTGAAAAATTTAGGAAATTTAGAGCTTCTTGTCCAATTTTATGAATAATTTAGGATTTTAAGAAAAAAGGCAAAATTTTAGGACTTTAGGACCGACTGGAAGGCCTGAATGAGCTAATCTGGAAACAAAACCTAACAAACAAAATCGTACTTGCTTATCTTCTTCTTCCTCCTTCAAAATCTCCGCTATATCTGCTTCAAATTCTCTCAGCTTTTCTTTGAAAAGCTCAATTATCTCTATGGAAAATGCAATGAGAGAAAATATGTAATCATTTATACAGAGTGGATAGAATAGGAAATAAGATGTATTCAATTTACAAACCGTTTGATCAACACCAAATTCTACACAATGTGATTTCTGAGGGAACATGAGTACAATACTCATAAAGAAATGCATTTAACTCACTGAACTTTTAACAAACTACTTAATACTATTCAAAAGGAAAGTCTCTTTAACAAATCAAACCATAGTTTGTTACTAAGAAAATGTGCACATAAGTAAAATCGTCCATGCAGATACTACTTTTTAAAATTCTCACCTGCCCATAAGATAACGCAACTTCCAATTCAAAAATGCGATTGGGGTGTAAAAGAGTAGTTCTGAGCAATTAAGCAATCTTAGAAAATACATAAATCATAATCGAAAAGAAGAACCTGGTGAGATAATTCGATGTTTAACTGGCAAATCTGAGGTTTTGCAAGCAAGTTTTAGATTTTTTCTCTCTTTTTCACCAACTAATGTGATTGACCTGAAAGGATATTATTCGCTGTTAGTGAGATAAAAGGGTCATAAATGACGTAACAAAAATACTACTGAGGGTCATGATAAGTAGTGAAAAAACTTTAGAGTAATACCAAATATTGGCAAAGATATATTTACCCGGAAAGGAAATCTAACCTTTGGAATAATTAGATAAATAAATCAATACAAATTATCTCACGTAACAAATAGCAAAATATAGAATAATTTGAAATTAAAGAATGATATCACTTCCAAAGGAAATATTCTGATACAGAAATTCTTATTTGTCATACGTGCTTACTAAGTGATACGTTTTACAGCTAAGAAAAGTATACCTCTTAATAAAGCTAATTTATATAAATACATTTAGAACTCAAAAACAATATATAAAAAAAACTGTAAAGATTTCGGCTAGAAGTTTAATTTCAGGTATAATTAAGATGTATTGCATATGAGAGCACTAACCTTCCAAATTTTCCTGCTCTGGCTGTCCTCCCAACTCGGTGTATGTAACTCTTAAATGATGTAGGCATATTGACGCTTATGACCTTTAAACAAGCAATATGTCTATCATTGAAATGTAGTGACTGCCTTGGAAAACTTATATATATACATAAACTACCTTACCATGATACTCAAACCATTGCTTCAAACAAGAAAGAGAAGTGCTATTTTCTCTACTACAATTTTTCTCAAAGCAGCTACTAATGAGATTAACAAACCGTCTTCACGCCTGATATGTCCAAACCTCTGGCTGCTAGATCTGTTGCTACCAATACATCGAGTTTTCCATCTTTGAATAAATCTAATGCCTCAAGACGCTGGAATATTACAAAAAAGAAAAATACTTTTCGTGAGTCACTAAGCGATAGGCATTAAATTATAAAAAACCGAGAAAACAAAAAAAATTTATTTCTAGTCAACAGCTACCATCACATGACATTCCTGCGAATGTACTTTTGAAATTCCTTCAATCTCCGGTGTCTAATAATATACAGTTGAAATATGCAGGGTGCAATTAATATGAGAGTGGATTAGAACCAATTCTATTATTTGAAAAAGTGGGGGAAGAAAGTCTTAGGAATATTCAATAGTTGCACTTTGCCTAAAATTGGCAATTTCACTATAGCACGAAAAAGCAGCACCATGTTTTGCCGCTTTTTCGGGCTGTAGTGAAGTTCTGTAGTACCAACAGACTTTTCACGAAATTCGCAATCCAGCTTGGCTCCTTGTACAAATACAAACAAGTCTATGATATTTGCACCAAATACTGAAAGAAGACCAAAAAAGATCGATATCAACTCGTCATGAAAATACTGTCACTAAAACACATCCCTCCGGGAGGATACTCAATTTACATACTTAATTTACTATGTAGAATCCAGGGTGCAGGGGGTCCAGAAAAGTACAGGTAAATTGAAAAACGTTGAGA
Source organism: Mastigias papua (assembly GCA_964019165.1). Classification (NCBI taxonomy): domain Eukaryota; kingdom Metazoa; phylum Cnidaria; class Scyphozoa; order Rhizostomeae; family Mastigiidae; genus Mastigias; species Mastigias papua. The sequence goes on along the minus strand of OZ025272.1, from coordinate 17,443,292 downwards.
TATCGATAAAACTGAGGGGCGATGAAGCTGTACCATGAAGTAGTAAACAAATCATCCACTTGTCTTTTTACTACTGCAATATGTAATTCACAACCCTATACTGAATGAGTGCCTTTCCAGACGAAACGCCCTTCATAGTTCAAAGGGACGCAAAAATGAAGTAGCAGCAAGGCGGTTGCATAATATGAATTATCAAAAAATAAGAATCATTAGAAGCGCAAACGATCGAGGAATAGACATAAAGAAGTGCATAAAAATGTACACCTGCACTTGTTGAAAACAACATAAGTGGAAGATATGCAAATGAAATCCATAAAAACTTCACATGTTCCAGTGGAAGATATGAAATCAAAGAGTACGAAAATCACCCTAGTATTATAAATACCAAAAGACGTCTGATCGGGAAGAAAATGTTTGAATTCACAAGTGTCAGTCTCCAGGAGGTTTGGGAGAAGATCAATACTTTAGACAGCTCAAAAAGGTTTCTACTGATGTTGTTAAACTAATATCAGGTTGTTCCTTCAAACAAATAACGTACTTCATAAATCAAATACTCTCAGAAACCGAATTCCCAGAAAACCTCAAACTGGCCGACGTCTCCCAATTTTCAAAGTGGCGAAAGTAAACTAAAGGTTAACTATCGGCCATTAAGTGTCTTAACAGCTCTTGCTAAAGTGTTTGGGCGCATTATGTCAAAGCAGATACAGCCATTTGCACGAAACCTTTTATCTAGTTTACTTTCTGCCTTTCGAAATTGGGAACGATACACAGCACACTTTTTCGCCTTATTGAGACGCGTTGCAAGACACGTGATAAAAAAGGGGTAGTGGGATGGTGCTAATGAGCCTACCCAAGGCCTATGATTGCCTTCCATGATTTGCTAATAGCCAAACTTGCAGCCTATGGGTTTTGACCTAAGAATCTTGCACTAATCACAGACTACCCATCACACAGAAGACAACGTGTTAAACTAGATTGTTGGTTGAATCACCTGGATGAAACCCAGTCTGATTATCACTTAGATGACAATTAGCACGCAAATGTTCGTATATGTCATCAAATAACAATTTCTCAAATCCTTTTCCAAATATTGGTAATAAGTAGATTGGCCTGTAATTTTTCTTGCTTCGCCTACTCTTCTTTTTGTGGACATTCAAATCCCATTTTGTGAACATTGTTGAACAAAATATTCATTGAGAATGTTTGTTCTATTTGCAGGATTTGTAACGAACAAGCCATTTTCTAAAAGTGGGGGGATATTACAAGTTTTCTTATCATTAACAAGTCTTGTAAGGGTTGACCAGTATTTCTTAGGCCCAGTGTTTGGGTCGGAGAGCATTTGACCGAATTTATTAAGAGTATTTGTTGTTTGCATTCACTATCATTCTAGTTGTTTCATTACGAATACTACCCCGTCAAAACTTCAGACTATGTGTGTACTGCGTGCACTCTCCACCTTAGCTTGGATGTCAACTAGCAATCCATTCACATGATAGTAGATTCTAAAGTATTGATCATATACAAAAAGTGGGGAAATTCCGGAGCGTGCTGGAAGTAATTTTGATCATCAGAGCATAACACGGATAAAAATAGCCAAATGTGGCCTAAATCACATGACAGGTGGAATACCAAAACTGATTGGCTCATTGATGTGGCCAATATGCAGCCATCAAATCCTAGCTAAGCAGAAAGTTCCAAGAGATCAAGTAGCCCAGAGGTTCCCAAACTTTCAAAAACTTCTACATGGTGGTCCCTATAACATACATTTTCAAATCAGGGTCCTGGAGTAATCAATGTATGCTTTGATAAATATACTTTCAAGGAAAACAAATATTATCATATTAACAACACTGACACAGGTTAATCAAACAATGGGTAGAAAAACCAACATTAACCTTTAACGATCCCCTGAAACCCCTCGCGGGCCCCTTGAAGCCCTGTGAATCAAACTGCTAACTTCATTTGTAGTAAATCACATGCAAATCATATGGCAATCACATGGCACTTACATGGCAATCAGTAGCCCATTAATGATCAACATAAGTTGGCCAATAGAAAGACAGCAATTGATTGAAAATCAGTAATACCTGTGATTGATTTAGGTCACCATGTAATTCACCAGCTTTAAGTCCAAAAAGACCCAAAACAATTCGAAGGCGATGAGTCAGCTTTTTTGTTTGACAGAATACAAGACAATGGCTATTAAATGTACGACAGCAGAGAGCTACAAAAAAACAAAAATCCGGGTTAGCTTGTTAAAATAACTTATAATCCGAAAAATCTTAACTTTGTAGACGCAGCCTATCAGGTTATTAGTAAACTTCAATAGCTTCAATTGTTTAAACTTCAATAGCTTCAATTGTTTAAACTTCAATAGCTTCAATTGTTTAAACTTCAATAGCTTCAATTGTTTAAACTTCAATAGCTTCAATTGTTTAAACTTCAATAGCTTCAATTGTTTAAACTTCAATAGCTTCAATTGTTTAAACTTCAATAGCTTCAATTGTTTAAACTTCAATAGCTTCAATTGTTTAAACTTCAATAGCTTCAATTTTTTAAACTTCAATAGCTTCAATTGTTTAAACTTCACTATAGCACGAAAAAGAGGGAGCATTCTTATAGCATACTGAAAGCTTTTTCCGTCCGACACTCGTCAGAGTATGAAACGTCAGATAATTTCATTTTCTCACTTGGACTCTTCAAGTAAAAAATGGTGAATAGATGTTAATTGGCTAATCATAGGGCCAAATAGACGCACTATTCATCATATCACGTGTATCTGCATCTGGCTATATATTTCAGTTCACCTTTCGGTCATTATCCGACGCTTCATACTCTGACGAGTGTCGGACGAAAAAGTTTTCAGTATGCTAAAAGAATGTTCCCACTTTTTCGTGCTATAGTGAAGTTCTGTAGTACCAACAGACTTTTCACATTTCTTAAAAAGACAAATTTAAGAATGATTGCATTAATGCACATCACAGTATAACAATTACAGAAAACATAGCTTTATGTAGCTGTGGAAAGTTATTATTAAAGAAAATATCAAGATGAAAGAACATCCAGTATCCTAAAACAGACCAGTACCATTATTTAAAGGATGAGTGAGCAAATAATTTTTGGTCAACTACAGCTAAAAGTTTGGTAAAGGGCTTACCACTAGGTTTGCTAAAATTTTGGTGAAGGGTTTACCACTAGCTATTTCTAAAATGTTGGTCAAGGGCTTACCAGTAACTATAGCCAATCGATCGTCTTCCCTGTTTCCGCGAATTCTGACAAACTCTTGTTGAAGGCCAGCTGCTACATTTGTATTTTGATCAATGAAAATTCGAACAGGATGGTTCAGTGATAATGATACCAACTCTTCAACCTGACATTCCCATAAAAATTTTCTATATTTACACAATAAATATTATCTGCCATTCTATTAACTACAGAGTGCAAAAGGGCTACAAAAATGTAACACAGGTAACAATAAGCCAAGAGAGCCTTAAAATTTCCAGGTCAGTACCATCAACCCAATCTAAACTACCACCGATAAAAAAACACCAACTAAATGATAAGAAAATTTCCAAATACTATCAAATGATGCTCTATAATTTGATAAACCGAAGATTCCCATTTCCAAGCATCGATGTTCCAGTTCTGCTTGCAACTAGCCTCTATGCTTTTAATGGAAATTTTGCAGAAATCCAATCAGATAAATGCATAAATGTACTTACTTTATCCGTCATTGTCGCTGAAAACAGCATTGTTTGTCTTCCTTTTTGACATTGTTTGATTATCTCCTTCATTTGTTCTTCAAAATGCTCTTCTAGCATTCTATGAAATAAATGCTTCATTAGAAACCTCAGTGTCTAAAAACTGTCTCTCCGAATTGAAATGTAAAACTCGCAATTCGACCAGCTAGGAGACGAAGGAGACTAGTGGCTACGGGCCTAAAATGCACAACAAACGGTGACGGCACATAGCAGTGAAATTAGATAAAATGTGATGACTTTGTAGTGAATGTAAACGTTGTAGCTTAGGCCATTTTTCATTTTCGAAAACTTTTCCTTCTCATCCATTCATCCATACTCAATTTCTGCAAATCTTGTAGTCATCTATTCACACATCCAATTCAACACAAACAAACAACCTTTACCTCAAACCATCTTGCCAATTCCTGTGTTTACTTCTATTCTTCACACCTAGCTAATCCTTCCGTAAATTTGCATACGTGTGTATAGTCAAGTTAACTCTAGATCTCAATCATTTCTGTATTTATCTATGAAATCTGCTTTATATAGTCAGTCAGAGCAGAGTCAGAGTACCGTCTACATCACCGTCTCCTCTCTCTGCCTCCGTAATCTCGGCAGGTTTAACAACTGATCAATGAAAGATGTCACTGAACGACCATTGCAGTCAATAGGAAGCACTAACACACGTTCCTTTAACTGGTTTTTGGGGTCTCCATCAAGTTCGTGGGTGAAAAATCAACGGACCCTTATGCAATTTTGTCTTTGTACAGTTGCAACGGCGATAAAACCTCAGACAAGTAGATAACATGTGATATCAATTAACTAGCAATGTTTTGTCCCTGAGTAGACAATTAAAGCATTCAAGCAGGACTATAAAAGTGAAACATTAACTAAATTCAAACCTATCAGCTTCATCCAACACCAATATTTCGATATTCTGCAAACCAAACGATGGAGTGTTATGCAAATGATCAACTAATCGACCAGGTGTTGCAATAATAATATCTGGCTCCTTTCGTAAAGCAGATTCTTGGTCTTTCATTCTCAAACCGCCTGTTAGTTCAGAGAGCATAAATTAATCAACAGATCATCACAGAGGTACTGAATACAATAAACTACGAGAAATGATGGGGGAAAATGAGAAAAGTTTTGAAAATGTGACAAATATTGTTTGCAAAAAGTGCTGGAAAACCTCTCTATGGCTTGTTTTATTTCGCTCAGTTCACATCAAACTTGTTAATGGCAAGGATACAATGGGTTTAAATTAACTGATGATGATAATGACGATGGTGATGATGATGATGATGATGATGATGATGATTATGATGATGATGATGATGATAATGATGATGATTATGATGATGATGATGATGATAATGGTGATGATGATGATGATGATGATTATGATGATGATGATGGTGATGATGACAATGATGTCTCTTTGTGCCCACCCATGGTTGGAGACCTCCTCGTGGTGGTGGGCGGGCACAAAGAGACACTGTCCTTAAGTTGATAGCGAGTCATTTTGCAAAGATTCAGAATTGGGGCAGTTGTTGATGACTTGTGGCAAATTGTCCAACCAGGCCCCGGCGGTGAACAACAGGCTCAGCGGATCAGACTGCAGTTCTGCCAAGTAACTGTTGGGGTAACAGAGTGGATTGAGTGTAGCCGACTCAGTCACCTCTTTTAAACAATTGATAGGCGGTCCACTGACCCTAGGGTCAGTCTCAGGCCCCGTGAGGGGCGTAACGAGAAGAAGAAGAAGAAGAAGATGGTGATGATGATAATGATGATGATGACGATGATGATTATGGTGATGATGACGATGATGATTATGGTGATGATGATGATGGTGATGATGATGATGATGATGATGACGATGATAATTATGATGATGATAATGACGATGGTGATGATGATGATTATGATGATGATGACGATGATGATTATGGTGATGATGACGATGATGATTATGGTGATGATGATGATGGTGATGATGATGATGATGATGATGATGATGACGATGATAATTATGATGATGATAATGACGATGGTGATGATGATGATGATGATGATTATGGTGATGATGACGATGATGATTATGGTGATGATGACGATGATGATTATGGTGATGATGATGATGGTGATGATGATGATGATGATGATGACGATGATAATTATGATGATGATAATGACGATGGTGATGATGATGATTATGATGATGATGACGATGATGATTATGGTGATGATGACGATGATGATTATGGTGATGATGATGATGGTGATGATGATGATGATGATGATGATGATGACGATGATAATTATGATGATGATAATGACGATGGTGATGATGATGATGATGATGATTATGGTGATGATGACGATGATGATTATGGTGATGATGATGATGGTGATGATGATGATGATGATGATGATGATGACGATGATAATTATGATGATGATAATGACGATGGTGATGATGATGATTATGATGATGATGACGATGATGATTATGGTGATGATGACGATGATGATTATGGTGATGATGATGATGGTGATGATGATGATGATGATGATGATGATGACGATGATAATTATGATGATGATAATGACGATGGTGATGATGATGATGATGATGATTATGGTGATGATGATGATGATAATGATGATGGCTAGCCCATGGTTGGAGACCTCCTCGTAGTGGCAAGCGGGCACAGAGAGACTCTGCCCTTAAGTTGATAGTGATTCATTTCGCGAAGATTCAGAATTGGGGCAGATGTTGACAACCTGTGGCAAACTGTCCAACCAGGCCCCTTCAGTGAAAGTCAGGTACAGTAGCTTCAGGCTGCATCTCTGATAAGTAACTGTTGGGGTAACAGAGTGGGTTGAGTGTAGCCGACTCAATCACCTCTTCTAAACAATTTGAAGGCGACACTGACCTCAGGGTCAGCCTAGGCCCCGTAAGGGGCGTACAGGAAAAGAGAGAGATGATGATGATGATGATGTAACATATGAATGTATTCAAATGAAATACCAGCTGCAGTTATTCTTTACAGTTGATGCATTATGGCACTGTGAACATCTTGTATAAATATGCTTGGAATATTATACTGAGAATGTCCCAGTCGAGAAAGTTATCGGAAGTTATGTAAAAAAGAAATGACAAATGCAAACCTGCAACAAGACATATTTGAAGGTCCAAGTATTTTGCAAGTGATCTGCTCACTGAGTGAACCTTTTTAACAGAAGATGTTTTCAAGTTTCATCATCAAGCATTAACCATAACCATGAAATAACGCACACAAAAATGTCAAAAACAAACTTACATAAATAACCAACGCATTTTATCTTCGATTTCACTTAATTATATGAATACATAAGATACAATCAACTTCATGAATTTTACTCATCAAATCTTTTTCACAATTCGCTATAATACAATTCATATAGTTTGACGTAAAAAGACTCTCTTCTGCCCTTAAATGGTAACAGAGATGAGATACTAGCACTACAATATACCAGCAGTACTTCGTATTACGCAATACACAAATAATACACAAATAATACACAAATAATGCACAATTCTGTGAATTACATGTCAAATGCCGTCAATATTGTTGAATTTTGATTTGAAAGAAGACAAGTTGTAGGCTTATAGGAAGGATACCAAAGGTAAAACTTTTCATAGGTTACAAGTTTCTGGAATGAAGGACGACTTGTGGGAGAGAGTTCATGGATTAAATAGGAAGTGATATTTGGAATGGGTGCGAGCGAATAGGGTTTCTGCTAGTTGCTACACGTCCCCCCCCCAATATGAATACAAATAGATATGCTACCTGGACTGCTAGTTCTCTTGTAGGAACCAGAACCAAAACCCGGGAGACTGGAACTTGCTTTGGTCTAAACAGCAGCCTTTCTAATATTGGTAACATAAATGATGCAGTTTTCCCTTCAAATTAATATGAAAGATATATCACAAATAAATCAGTTTCAACTAAAATAAATACACTAGGCAAATTCTTCCTTAATCATATAAAATAGATTATTTTGGCATCCACATATACAACTTGAAAATGATGTTTAAATGAAACTATTTCTTTTTGTATCTACCTGTTCCGGTTGCTGCACAAGCACAAATATCTTTTCCAAGTAGAGCAACAGGAATTGTGGAGCATTGGATTGGTGTTGGCTGCTGGAAACCCAACTCGTTTATTGCCTATTAACAATGAAAAAACCAGAAATAAAATGACCTAAGAATCCTAATCACAAAAACCTCTAGAATACTCTTACACAAATAGTTCAAAAATTGTATAAGTGCCGTCAAGTCTCATTCAACAAACCAAATTTACATTGGGTGCATGAAGATATGTTGCCATAGCCCGAAATAAAGTGGATCATAGAAAATTTCTCCAATATTGCACAAAATAGCTGAGACCTGTTCAACATAAATTAGGGTATGAAACAAAAGATAGTGACATTTATTGAAATATATATTGTTTCATTGTTAATTGTCCGTTTTCATTTCGTTTGTCAACGAGTACCTCTGATAAAGAACCTTATGCATAACATAAATCTTTCCTTTACATCAAACACAGCAATTAAGTTTTCTTTTCTTTGTTCTTCTTGTCTTAATAACAGGACCGAATGCTGGAAGGCTATCATTATATAGATCTGCTTTATTGTTATTATCACTATCACCAGACGACACGGCTCCAACCTCTTGTCCATTACTAAAACATTTCAATCTATACAACACGCAAACATTTTTGCTAACGTCCCTGGATTCATCAGCTCTTCTGTTGTCACTGAGACAATTTGTGACCTGATTTACTTCTCTAAATTTCTGATGAGTGGCTCTAAATTTGAGAATTGACCATGGGTTTTGAATCTAACCGCTGGATCAATGCGCAAAGAAAGGCACACAAGTATAGGGATTTGGTACAGAAATAATCCAATACGTACAAAAACGGTAAGCTTATAAACCTGTCGATGAGTATTTTAGGTATATTTGATAAGTGTACATCTGACTTCCTTGACATGCCAACATCCTTACAGTCTGATAATACTACCAAAAACTATATAACCAGAAAGATAACCACCATTGCAATCAGAGCATGTTACTACTGCAGATGTAACAAAGAGTGGTCAGCTCCTGAGCTCCAATCTTATTGACTTCAATCAATAATCATTATTTTTGTTCTTATTAATCTGTTATTAGTGTTGCATTCAAACCAAGTAGTCAATTGTAAACTGCCTATTGTTCAGTGAGGTTTACATCTCTATGTAGCAAATATTTTCAATGAAATGAAGTTTTCATTATTATTATTATTAGGTGAAAACGTATTCCTAGTATAGGAAAGATGTCCAAAGGAGTTCACGTATATCCTAGGTTGGTGTCGTTTCATCTCAATCTAAGAATGAGACAGATATGCCACTACATTCTGCACTACTGACGGGGAAAATTTCAAGCAGGGCCTTGCTAAAATTTTCTTGAATTTTCTAGGATTGGAATTTTCTACAGAAAATTAGATTCATTGGTAATTCAAAATTGAATACGGTTCTTCTGGTTACAACCAAGTGCTCTAAGAAGAGGACTAACAATTTTCTAGTAATTGCGAAGGCGAACTCAGCATGCCAATGACAAAATTCTATTAACCCCTTCATTACCAAACAACAGAAACTCTTTGTTTACATAAAAGCAAACCTGGGGAGCCACAGCTACCAAAAAACTTTAAAGCAATAACTATGGAGGCTGTACCCCACTCCACCCCATGCCAGACCATTACTTTAAACCCAGCTTTCATGGAGCAATGAAAACTCCTTCAGCTGACAACATCATTCAGCCAAAAAATAATATTGATTAATGGTGACCTCCAAAAATTATTGTATATGACTTCTTTCAATTGAGATATAACTACAACCTCTACCTATAAACTCTCAAAACTTCATAAACAGAATAGCACCGTAGAAAGAAAATAGGCTATCTCCATACATTGATAAAATCATACCAAAACAATATTTTCCCCTTTTTTCAATCATACCAATCAGCATCGTTTAAAATGCAAAATGATTCATCTAATATATAATTGCTTATGTTGAAATGGAGATTTTCATAGCCATAAAACAGTAGCTACATTAAAAAGCTATTCTCAACATTCATGAAATCAAGTGACGTTATGTAGAAAATGAGCAAATGAGTTACCCGTAATACTGGTCTTGACAAATTCAGCTTAGAAAAGCTTCCATGTGGCACTTGAGGAGGTGGATTCTCAAAGAAATTACCATCATCTTCTTCTGAACTATCAATCTGCATATTTTGCTAAGAAACATAATAATAACTATACATTCCAAGAAGGATTCAACAATCTATTTAAACATTATTATTGACGCAATAAATATTGAACTGAACTTGAAGGATTGACAGAAAAAACTACTTTTCACATAATACATACAAATGGGCTGATCACTGATTTATTGCAATCACAAAGTTAAAAGCTTCCATATTCAACATTAATATGTGAACATAAAATGCACTATGAACCTAATGTCAGCATACCAAAGGAAAGTCAGAAAAATTCTAACATAGCAAAATTTAGCCAACCAATAAATCGAAATGAATCACCTTTGTGAATTCAAACTGTGGGAACTCAATGTCAAACAAACAATCAACCAAAAACTCAGAATTCGAAAATCCCAACTGTAACATACCTTATCAGTGGATTTCTGTTGAGTTTTAAAATCCCACTTTAATGGTGCTCCTTCAAATGCAAAATCAAATTAAAAAATTACTTTATTGAAAACTAATTACTGAAAGTTCTCAAAGAGTATTTCTATGTTAATGAGAGGAGGTCATTAATAATGTGAAACAGCAATTTTCACTATTGCACGAAAAATTTGAAACAGCACAGTGAAAGCAATTTTTCATCTACCACTCATTAGAGTGTGAGACAGTTTCGTTTCATAGTGCACACATTTTTTATACAAGAAACAAGTTTATAGGAAACACGAGGCTCAAATCAGGCAAAAATTAAGAAACATTTACGAAACACAGGCAAGCTGAGCTTCTGTATTATACTGGAAATAAATAAAAACAACTTAAGAAACATCCGGGCTGAAAGGAGAAAATGCGGTTCTCAAAACACGTGTAGGTTTTCATAGAAATAATGAAATTCTGCTGTGCCAACAGACTATATACCAATCAGCAGGTCATGCTGCAGTTCTGCCAAGTAACAATTGGTTGCAATAGAAAGAGACTGAGTGTAGCCGATTCAATCATTTCTTTTAACAAATGGCCGGCGATCACTGACTTCAGGGTCAGCTAAGGCCCCAAGTGGGGAGTAATAAGAAGAGAACAAACATCATCATCATAATCATCATCATCATCATCATCATCATCATCATCATCATCATCATCATCATCATCATCATCATCATCATCATCATCATCATCATCATCATCATCATCATCATCATCATCATCATCATCATCATCATCATCATCATCATCATCATCATCATCATCATCATGGTGGTGATGATGATAATAGCCCATCCATGGTTGGAGACCTCGTGGCGGTGGGCGGGCACAAAGACACACTGCCCTTAAGTTGATAGCGAGTCACTATGCAAAGATTCAGAATTGGGGCAGTTGTTGATCACTTGTAGCAAACTGTCCAACCAGGCCACGGCGGTGAACAACAGGCTCAGCGGACCAGACAGCAGTTCGGCCAAGTAAGCGTTGGAGTAACAGAGTGGATTGAGTGTAGCCGACTCAATCAACTCCTTTAAACAATTGACAGGCGGTCAACAGACTCCAGGGTCAGTCTCAGGCCCCGTGAGGGGCGTAACGAGAAGAAGAAGAAGATGATGATGATGATGATGATGATGATGATGATGATGATGATGATGATAATAATGACGATGATAATAACGATGATAATGATGATGGCTAGCCCATGGTTGGAGACCTCCTCGTGGTGGCAAGCGGGCACAGAGAGACTCTGCCCTTAAGTTGATAGTGATTCATTTCGCGAAGATTCAGAATTGGGGCAGATGTTGACGACCTGTGGCAAACTGTCCAACCAGGCCCCTTCAGTGAAAGTCAGGTACAGTAGCTTCAGGCTGCAGCTCTGATAAGTAACTGTTGGGGTAACAGAGTGGGTTGAGTGTAGCCGACTCAATCACCTCTTCTAAACAATTTGAAGGCGACACTGACCTCAGGGTCAGCCTAGGCCCCGTAAGGGGCGTACGGGAAAAAACAGATAATGATGATGATGATGATGATGATGATGATGATGATGATGATGATGATGATGATGATGATGATGATGATGATGATGATGCTTCCCGAGGAAACAACTTACACGCAGTGGAAAGTGTGGAATGAGCTAACTTACAAACTGTTTCTAACGAGATCTGCCGGAGGTTGGAGGGGGTAGCAGGTTACTCACAAAAGTCAAAAGCTGAATTCAGAAGAAGGAAGCACAGTGCACTGCAGTGGTCGCGTGTGGATTCTCCTCAAAATATCATTGGCCTAAGTCCGGTTGGACCAAAGCAACAGCATCGTATTGTCAAAAAACAAGAACAGTGAAAGAGAACAGCTTCTCAAATCACAGACCTAAAGACCTAATTACTAGGACAGTATCCAGACCAAAAATAATGACTACCAGAAACGTAAGAACTTCCATCAATCATATGGCATTGAAGCAACCCCAAAAGATAGAGGAATTTAAAGAATAGACAGAGAGGGCTATGAAAAAAAATTGACTGAATATGGGATAGTACAGAGCTGGCTTAATTTAAGCCAAGTGATAACAAAGGAAGCCACAAACGCAGCAGGTAAAATGCCAAAGAGGAAAGATTCATGAAGCAGAAGTACAAGAAGAGCATAGAAAAATAACCCAAATAAGTAATGAGCTATTTTCTTTGATTGAAACTTTGAAGCATGGCTTGACAGCGGAGAAAAAAGAGAAGAAAAGTGATTAAATCAAGGCAAAATGTGAAGAACGAAAACAGTTTAGTAGTTTATTTGTTCAAAAAGGTCAACGGGATGACATCAATAACTATAGGGGAATTTGCCTTCTGAGCTTGATAAGTAGAATACAGGCAAGAATCATGGCATCAAAGCTAAGGAAATGGGCAACGGGTGTACTTGACGAAAACCAACATGTATTTCGATTTGGCAAGTCAACAGCAGACGCTACATAGATACGTACCAGACTAAACGAAGAAGCAAGCTTATATGTGAATGAGGACAATAGGATGGATGACAGGACCCCCGTCGCTACAGTATTGGATGAACAGCCGTTGCTACAGTATTGGATGTACAGACAGCGTATACCAGAATCGACAGACCAATCCTATAGAGTATGTTAAGGAAATATGGTATGAAAGAGGAAAGCATTAGAATACGGAGAGGGATGAATGAGGAAACGGAATGCAGAGTAAGGGGAAAAACGAAAATAGTGATGCATGGCGACCATTGAGAGGGCTGAGAGAAGGGTGTACCACATCTCCAATACTTTTTAATGTCTATCATTCAACAGCTATGAGGCGAGCGGCAGAGGAAAGGAAATGGGAAGCAAGGGAAAGAGGAACGAAAGTTGGCATTGAAATGAGTTAGCAACCGGGGAATTTATTATCTCCAAAATTGACAGGACAGGCAACGAAGAGCAAAGAGAAAGAGACAGACTCACAGAGGCTTCGTTTGCAGAAGATACAACACTGTATGGTGAGCGAGGTGAAATGAAGGAAGGCAAGGAAGTTGTTAAAAGAAATATGAAAAATGTTGAAGAACAAAGCCACGAGGACATGGTAGAGCATCTAGCACTCGGCACATCAGAAGGAGGAAAGTTCCGAATGCGTGGAACATGGATTGGCAGGAAACAAGATGTACAACAAAGAACAAGAAGGGAAAGATATGCTCTTATGACTTCGTGACTCATGAAGAAATTGATAAATAATACATTAATAAAAAACACAAGCAATGATAATACAAGTTGCAGTTGAATGAACAATGTTATTCAACTGTGAAATGAGGGCATGGCAAAAGAAAGCGATAGGAAAGCTGCTGAAATTAATAGATCAAGGATACAGATGGATATTTAATATGATACCTGGATGGATAAGAAAGGATGGTCAGTTTTAAAGCAAATGGAAGAAAAACGGGTGAACATGTGGGGAGTTAGGAGAGATTTAAGAGTAAGATAGCTGCAAGCCAAGATAGAGAGAAGAGTAATGAGAAGGACTGGTCATGTTCTACGGTTGGACAACAATCGCCCAACGAAGCAAACAACACTTGGTTGGTATACACCACCAGTGACACCACTGCCACAGAGGAAACTAAGGCATAGCACAATAGAATATTGGAGGAAAATAACAAGTGCAGCTAGATTAGATGCGAACTCCATCGAGCATTTCGTATGTGGTAAGGGAAAATGGAAAAGAATAATCTATGACAGCAAGTGCACACAGCGGAATGGAAGAACAGCCAAACTGAGCATCATGTGGTTGAAGAACTTACATCAAATTGCTAACAGTGGAAAATGAAATTTAAAAAAAGCAACTATATATGGAAGATTATGTGAGACAGCTAGGAAAGATATATGTAATACCTAAAGATAAAATAAAAATTTGATAAAAAAGCCAAAAACTAAATTATATCAGAACTGGTAATAGTCTGTTGAAGTACATTAAATGCTTGAATTGTGTTAGAATATTCAGAAACAGAACTGCATTAACAGTCCACTTAAGAAATATTACACACACAGTTCCACTCCACCAATATTTGCATGTCACACTTACCTGATAAATTTAAACAAAAAGGTACAATGAAAGACCACTTTGAAAGATATAGTGGAGAATGAACACTAGATGGAAGAAAGAGCGCAAAGAGTGTACAACATTGATTTCAAAAGCAAACATTACCAGACATAGAACATTCTGTTATACCAAAGAGCAATGGCCAGAAGAAATAGATGAGTTGGAAACTCTACCACCGATGGCATAAAAAGCAGATAAAAAGTGTAAGAGATGTGGAGCCATCGTCTCAGTTACAAGCATGGCTAGACACCAAGTTTTCAGCATGCTTAATATAATTGTCTGTATCACCTAAGTCAACCTTAAGTTTCAAGGCAATGGAGAAGCAGTAGATGATGGTGATGAAGATGATGATGGATATGACACAATAAGTAATAGGATATCCTAGTACTAAATCAACACACTCAAAAGAGATCCTAAGGCCAGTCTACACATGATCAACCCTTAGTTGCCAGCAAATCACTTATCTTGCTAGTAAAATACATTCTCATACCTTCAGGTTTTTCATCTTCACCGTGGTTGCCACCTAGCTGTATGAAATTGCCCTCTGTAAAGCCTTCCCTTGATTCCTCTGGTACAATTGGCTAAAGAGAATTGCAATTAATCAGCAAAAAGAATCAATAGATTTATAAGTCATAGAGACACTGTCAATTTCCTAAAGTAGATGGCAACTAAGCAAACCCTGCTTGCCACATTACGATTCTTGAGATCTCTTCTGAATCTCAAATTCAATAGGATCTCTCACTATATGCAAAAATAATGAATAATTTTGAACAAATCAAATACCATATACTTAAAGCATATATATATATATATATATATATATATATATATATATATATATATATATATATATATATATATATATATATATATATATATATATATATATATATATATATATATATATATATATATATATATATATATATATATATATATATATATATATATATATATATTATATATATGTATATATATATATATATATATATATATATATATATATATATATATATATATATATATATATATATATATATATATATATATATATATATATATAATATATATATATATATATATACTTTGAAAAACAAACACTTTTGCCTTTCAAAGCACAACTACCTTATTCTTTATCCTTTTTCTCATTATTTTATCTTCAAGTGACAGATATGAGATCTGCAGAATAAAAAAATATCACAAACCATCAGTTTAAAAGCTTGGGCCGGATTAATCCTTCCCACATCGACTAGAAAAATACTGTCAAAATTGAAGAGCATGATGTTTGCTTATATGATAGGATACTAATTGTTAATCTTTCTACTACATATAGGGACAAGATAAGCATTGTATGATTGATACAGTATAAGATAGTCAGAATTATGGATGCAAACCAATCTGTATCAACATCAAAGGGATATATGGATGTGATTCCAAATCAAAATGAAATTTCATCACAAAAAATATTTGCAATGAATCAATAACAGCTTGAACCCCAAATTAAGAGTATAGGAAGTCCTTGTGATTGTGAAAAGCTATTTCTAAATAAGCAAAATTTATGAATGTGCTTCCAATGATGAAGTGCTAATGAGTGATACAAAACTACTATAGGAAAATGAAAAAGCTACCCTATCTAACAAGGATGTAGACCTAATATACACACCGATCCTTTTGCAGACTCCTTTATATGTTTCTGAATTGTCCAATTGCTTTCACCTGTTTCAAAATCATCTGTAAATCTAAAATCATCATTGAAAACTGCTTTTGCAGCTTTTCCCCTTGCACTTCTTTTACTCTGATTCTGAAAGAAAAAATGCTAGGAATACCAATCTGGAATCATGGGGGATCACAATACAGATATGTGGTGTACAGAAATCCTCAGATTTCTGTGCACTGGCATATCTTAATAAGACATAAGATGTTATGTATCAAATTACTTGTGTACACATTATACTGGTGTAAACATGTTGAACATTTGGCACAGATCTGTGTCTAAGTCAATTCCACTCTGGTTGGAATAAACTGGTTCAAACTATGCAAAGTTCATACATTTTTTTCTTTCTTTGCCTCTTCTCCATCCAATCTTTATGAATTAACACATACATGTCAAGACTCCCACAAAGTGTGGCAGTCTCCCACTATTTTCACTTGGGAGTGACCTCTGGCATGCAGCCACAAACAGTTTTATTGGAAATCCAAGTGAAATTCTGAAAGGAAGGATGCTTTTCTTTTGTTCTTTTGATGCCACTCTTGTTGTAGTTATGCTTTTCAGTTTTCATATTTTCATTGAATTCATCGAATTAATCTTAAAAATATAGAATTTAAAGCAAAATACAACTTTACATCATTATTAATAATTACATCACAAACATTAGATCACATTTCAAACACTGAAGAATCATAAATCAAAATAAAAAGATCTACAAGATTATATTCAAGATTAATTTGACTAAGGAGGAACTCTCTAAATAAATAGACTAATCGAGAGAGAGTTCCCCCCCCAAAAAAATAAAATAAATAAATAAATAAAAATACCAAATAAAATAGCAAACAACCAGGTGTACCTAAATGATAGTATGGAGGACTTGGTAATGAATGGAAGTCCCTTAACATAAGTATGACTCCATAAAGTAGGTTTTCAGTTTAGACCGAAATAACGGAACAGAGTTAGCAACATAAATGAATAAGGGAAGAGTGTTCCAAAGTTTTGAGCCAAAATACTTAGAGAGAGTGGTGTTTTTTAAGGATTTGAAGAGGTCACCTCTGGTAGCTTGCCAAGTTTCAATCTTATGAACAGATGAGTTAGGAGTAAAGTAGTTATGAAAGACACTAGGAGATAATTTATTGATAGCTTTGTACACAAGTCAGAATATTTGAATGTATTATGTCTTCTAGTTTAAGTATCTCTAATGAATGAAAGATTTGTACAGATTGAACAGAGAATTGCTGGAAGCTAATACACCTCAAGATTTTCTTCTGGAGCAGTAGGAGAGGGTTCAAATACTTAGCATATGTTCCCCAGGCAGTGATACCATAGCAAAGGAATGAGGAAAAGAGGGAGTTATAAAGGCTAATTAGAGATGGCAAGGGAATATAGTGTCTTATTTTGAAAAATGGTTGTTCCTTTCTTTCCTCTAAATTTCTGAGATGTGTTCTTTTTTCAAAAATGTATTTCAGGGCTTCTCTTGCTGGGCATTCTGAGGACACTTCTTCT
The DNA here is from genome assembly GCA_964019165.1 of Mastigias papua. Lineage (NCBI taxonomy): Eukaryota > Metazoa > Cnidaria > Scyphozoa > Rhizostomeae > Mastigiidae > Mastigias > Mastigias papua. The sequence goes on along the minus strand of OZ025272.1, from coordinate 17,425,517 downwards.
TTCAGCAATTTCAGTGGAGAATGGTTTGGTCCCGGTGACTTGGTACAGTTTTTTGTTTGCTATCTTATTATAAGGCCAGCAAATACCAGTTATTGTTCTCAGCTGGGTTCTGTGAAAGCTAGTTAGCCTATTCTGGTAGTTCAGAGAGAATTCCCATGTGCCGCTGTTGATATACACTACAAGGTAATTGAAATTCTTCAAGTAGACTGCTGTTGTTTGAATGTACAATTTGTTTTCCTTCCTTCATCTTGAGAACTGAAACGGGCATTAACATTTGCGTGCCACTCATATCAATCTATTTACTGGCCCTGAGGGTTGAATTGCTATTGACTGGATTATTGTTGCGACACTTTAAAATTTTATTCTCGTTATTTGATTTTGTAACTAGCGCTGGACTGTATATATCAGTTCCATTACTGCATCTACTCTATACATTACATATAATAGGAAAAAGCACAAAATTTTCTTTAGACTCACATATTCCATAGATTCATCGCCACTATAATTGTAGGATTCTGTTTCTTCATCTGATTCAATTGTAGTCACCCTCCTTATCGCCGCCATTTTTGCACTCACATGCTATTTTCATGTCCACCTCAAACTCAATCTACCACCTTTATTCTGGACAACCATGACGTCAGGGATTGTTCATTTGTTGTGGATACAAGGGATGACATTTCACAAGGCCTTGGACGAAGCGACCTTTACCGTGCACTGCCGTCACTTATAGATGATGGCAACGAATAAAATATCAAGAGGCAAATATATGAAACAGCATACCAGCAATTTTACCATATATGTGTTTTTCCCTTTAACAAATGAAAAGTTTACAATATCTGATATTCAACTGAATACAAGAATTAGTGACATTAAAAGAAGATTGGAACTAACTACAGGGGTGCCAACAACTTTACAACGCTTATTTTATTTGGACAAGGATGATTTGTTAGACAATTCTGATTTGCGAAGCAATGATGTTGTTATGTCAGCTATTTTGAATTTGCATGTTTGGAACAAATGGCAAAAAATCATATTCAACAGTTTTATTGGAAATCCAAGTGAAATTCTGAAATCAGATATTGTTTGTCTGGACAAAGATAAAGAGGAAAATTATCGGCAAATGATAAATATATCATTGTTTGTTTCTGCAAATAAAGGAAAACGACAGTTGATGGACAGCTTGATTACTGAAGGAGCGAATGTTAACTGGACAACGGCAATGGGCAGAACAGCATTGCATGCAGCAGCCGCACAAGGGCAAACACGGTGTATTGATTTATTATTAGAGAGTGAGGCAAATGCTGACCTAGTAGATTTTGCTGGAAAAACTCCTGCTATGGTTGCAAATGAGTATGGACACAGACATAGTGAAAAACAACTATTTTTGTTCCAGTGGCAAAAGAGAGCTGATCGCTTGACTCTAAAGAAGGGTGCATCTAATTTAATGATGCATCAACAGTTTGATTCAGGTTATCGTACCTGGCTTAAAGGTGCAACCCAACAGGTTTATCTCTGCAAAACACTTCCTGCTGGAGAATTTATAGGCACACAAATAGATGCGCCAAGATGTAAATCAACCAAATCAGATCGTGCTTCTAGCTCACAACAATTTCCCAGGCATCAAACTAATGAATCAAAGGATACTGCTGATGGTATGAGATGGATTTCTTACCATTATACTTGTATCTGTATACCTTCATCTGCACTGATATATACATACCTACACACTTGCTTGTGCATATACATATAAATCAAAGAAAATCTCGACCTTTTCTAAACTTTGTTGGCTTGCATCTGTATTAGTATTGTCAAATATACCATACTTTGAATTTCAAAGAGCCCTCTACTTTCAATATAACAGGTATTAGCTTACCAAAGCTGTCAGAATCTTCAACAAGGTATGATAAAGTTACTTTTGGCAGAAATTGTTCTTTACCATGAAAGATTGAATTTTGAGAAATGATGGATTGTCAGTCATTATGCATTGTATGCAATAGTATCTTAGGTAATAAACATACATGTAAATGTATATATGTAATATGCTATATTAAAGTATAGTATAGCATAGTTAAATAAAATATAGTGCAGTACACTAAAGTGTAGTAAAAGTAAAACTTAAGATGAGACATGCTTTATGTCTATTATTTTGTTTAAACAGTTGAAGTTTTTTATTGAGTTCTATATACTGTTTCTAGACTCCCTAGCAATTGTATTGTCTGTGTACATATTACTAGGACTCTTACTTCATTAGAGGATTTGAAACTAACAAAGTGAGTGTATGGGAAGTTTTTGTAATTAATATCTATTTACTTTTAATAAAATGATCATGAATTCATTTATAGCATTTGCGTATCCAAGCAAGGTAGAGAAACATATGAGCATTGGCTTTCTCGAAAAAGAGCAGAAAACAAGGCAAAGTTAATACTGGATCAAAAAGATGAAGATAAGGTGTTGAAAGAGGGAAAAAATACAAAGTTAAATAAAAAGGATCACAAAGCACATTTGAAGTTTGTAAAAAGACAACCACTTGTAAGTGACAAGCCAACAAAGAAAATTGATGTGTACAATGACCACAATGATTTTGTTCCAGTTTTTGAGCAAGGCTTTCTTAGAACCATGGAACCACAGATACCAAATTTTTAATATATTGAGTTCAAGCTGAAATAGTCCGGTTGGTCATAGAAAATGAATGGCCTAAGTGCTGTACTGACAATAAGCAACAAGAGTCTATTCCCCAGCCTTGTTAGAATCTTTGTAAAAGCATTATTTTCACATCCTGAAACTATGACCTGCCAATTAAAAGGATATTTGCAGAGCAAAGACTTCAATTAAAACTGTATTGAACTATATTGTTTGTTTCTGAATTTCACTACAGACGGAAAAGCAGCACCATGTTTTAGACATACTGAAAAGCGTTTTTCATCCGACACCTGTCAGAGTATGAACCATCGGATAACAACAGAAAGGTGAACCAAAATATATAGCCAGATGCAGATACACGTGATACAATGAATAATATGTCCATTTAGCTATATGATTGGCAGCTTGGAACCTTATTCACCATTGTTTACTTGAAGAGTCCAAGTGAGAAAATGAAATCTTTTTGTTTACACAAGACTGGATTTTGAGTCTTTATGTAAACTGATTCCAAACACTTAAATGAAAGGATGAGCTTGCTTCCCCTATGATCTGAAAATTTTCATCTGAATATGTTTTGGTGCATTCTGGGTTTTTAATGAGATGTTGTCCTATGGCCGAATCACTTTTCATTTTAGAATTTGAGTTTTACACATACAAGATGGCTGTTCTCTTATTACAGTGTTTTTTGTCCTGATGCTCATGGAGACATCTTGTCTGTCTGCTAGTCTCTTGCTATATAGTTTGGTTCGCCTTTTGGTCATTATCCAATATTTCATGCTCTGACAAGTGTCAGATGAACAAAAGCTTTTCAGTATGTTTAAATCATGGTGCTGCTTTATCATGCTGTATTGAAGCTCTTTTGTACAATCAGAAGTTTCTGAATTTATGTATTTTCTCGTTAAATTGAACACAAAATGCATTTTGTTTCCTATGCAAAACATCTGTATTAGAGACTGTGTTGTGTGTAAACAAAATATGCCAATGTATTTCAATTTCTATAGAGATTTAATGCAAGTAATGCTTGACAAAGCTGTGTATATTCTTTACTCCCCCTCACTTTTATTTAACCAGTTGAAGATGGTGTCTGAGCTACATATGGCCCAGGGGGGCTACCATTTGGATAGGACTGTTGATGACATTGATAGGGCAATTGAGAATGTGCCCCTTTTGTAGAAATCGAAGTCAACAATTCCTTTTCCTTGGATATGGGGTAAGGTACCTAAAAGCTCAGAGACATAGTCTGGGAGAATTTGATACATTTTGTATGCTACATGTGAGCAGGTTAAAAAGAGACATAGAATCATAAAAAAGAATATAAGATTTGGTGGATCTACATTACTTACAACATACTTTTTTCATGTAAAGAAATCAAGGCTTCAACATCCTAAGCAAATTGTATCAAAGAAAAATGCTACAATTCATATAGGATAAAGATTTTAATTTAAAGTCTCATACTAGGAATCAGAAAACATCATTTAATAAATTGTAGCTTACATATTGTTGGCTTTGGAGAAGTAACATCAGAAACTATCAGCTCTTGTCCATCTTGCAATCCAAGATCTGCCATAAAAAGTGCAAACAGATCATCTAAAATAATTTCACTGCAACACTTGATAACTTTTCTATTACTGCTAGTGACTATCAATTGCCATCTGACCATTGTGTAATAATATATTCATGTATTTGAAGCCATTGATAATATCAGGTAGTTTCAGTGTACTCTTAGCTTCCTAATAGATGGGGTCATAATAGTAGGGGGGTCGGAAAATTTTCGAAAATTTAATAAACGGGGGGTCCTATTAAACGGGGGGGTTGTAATAGTGCTTACTATATGCAGCAAAATCTATTTGCGACGCTGTACGCATTGCGCCATATACATGAATCATCTTGTCGGTAGGAGACAAAACTTTGCCATATTTAGCATTTTCTAGTAGGTCTAGTCGTATCTATTGCACGTGCAACCAATTTCGCCTATGACGCAAGATCTAGACAGCACGATATGGAATCCCCATATCATCGCCATGCATTATACTGCAGACTTTCTTTTGTTTGTATATTTCATAAACTCCAACCTTGCATCAGATACAAATGCTAGGATCATTCTAGAATAAAATAACGTTGCTATATCTCTATATTTGGTCAAGTTTGGCTAGTATGATTCCGTGTGATATGATTGCGTGTCATAAGTGCAATACTTATGCAATCACATCCTACCCCATATATACCCCTCGTATATCCTAAAGAGAGAGAGCCGAGTTAGAGTAGAGTTTGAGTTAGAAGCTTATGCTGTAGGTACTTGAGAAAGACCTCAGTAGTTATATCGAATTTAAAGAAACCAAGTTGTGTCTATTGAGTTATCCTGCCTCATACAATGAAGGTGATCTGGCAACAGATCACAGGGTCGGAATTTCGAAAAAATGTCAAAATCTCTAAAAAACACAATTCCATAGAGGATATCTTTTCAAAAACAAGAGAAACTAATAAGAACAGCTTTTAAAATAACCCAAGAATAAGAAATGTAAGCCAAATACAGCATGAAAATCTATGTATATACTGTAAGTATCAAAAATATCTCTGATATATTAACGGAGCACACTAAGACAAACAATTTGTAAAAGTTGAAGAAAAAAGGACAACCTTATCTGTCAAATATTTGAAAATTAATAAACGGGGGTCCTAATAAGGTCTGGGGGTCAGGAAAAAATCGAAAAATTAATAAGCGTCCAGGGACGTTTATTAGGAACCTAAGAGCATACCCTAGCTACAGCTACAGCAGTTCTACTTTGAAAATAGCAACTTTCATCAAATGTTTGGTACTTGTATAAATCATCACACAACTGTCATTCATATCAAACTATCCTATATTGCATTTACTACTGATCTACAAATGTTAAAGAATTGGAATTAGATGCCATAAATTTATACCTCTCAGTTTCACTTTGAGATTTTTTCGAGTGACTTCTTCAATTGAAGGGATGTTCTGAAGGGACAAGTCAATCAAACAAAAAATCTCTCTTAGGAAAAGCATACTATTTTCATTTTGCTACATAAAAGATTATATTTTTTACAAGAAAAAAGTTTATAAGAAAATGAGGCTAAACAGGCCAAAATCTAAAGAAAATGTTAAGGAAATCATGAGGCTCAAATTCCAAAGTTCATCTTTTTTATGTGCCAGAAATTGACATTAAGTCATTCTTTGCAAGCTCCTTTACAAAAATCAAAACTTTTCTTTGATAATCTTGGACAAAAAAGATCGAACTTCTTTATAATAAAAAATGGTGACCTCTTCTAGCCAGCTAACTCCAGTAAAAATTTAGAAAACCTCAGCCCAAAAAAGTGCGAGAAAATAACCGAACCAAGGCAGGATTCGAACTTGGTAATTTTCTTGCACTGTCAATTTTACATGTCTCCTGAATCCTGTTGTCTCTATATAAAAGATGTATCTTCATAACATCATTTTCATTCTGTAATTTGACCTGACTCTCAAGGTAAGAAATCTTGTGTAACAAAAATGTAAATCTATACAATGTTTTAGGGTTGATGCTAAGGGCCTCTGTCAATTGCTATTTGAAGCTAATTATTACTAATGACAATAAAATGCTATTGAAATATTTAATATTCAGAATTTGATCTTCACAAAACAAATGACCCATTTTTCTTACTAATATTGATTCTAACTTGCCATTAAATAAAAGTAACAAACCTGCATGTACAATGTCTTGTTTTTACCACTGATAATTGTTGTCACACCTGGTGCTTTCATCTGCCTAGTTCACAAAAACAATTCTCAATTATTTCAAGTCACGCAAGATGAATCATGTAATACTGAAATACGTCATACTGAAATACGACTTAAGCATTGTGAATGAAATAAATCCTAAGCAAATAAGAAATGAAAAGATGTTGCCTGTAGAAATCACCAAAATTCGTTTTAGAAATTCCAGGAAACAAGTTAATAACTGAATTAACATACGTCCTTGCATTTTCGGACAGGTGATCAATAAAATCCTGGAGCACAGCTTCTTCTTCCATTGCAACAGAGAGAGGTGCTTGACTGCATGCTGGACAATCTTCCTATTAAGAATAATATTGTAAATCTGAAATTTCACACATGCCAAATGTAGAATGTGCCAAAAATAAATAAAACTACATTTTATTCAGAAGAACAAACTAAGCAAGATAAATCACATGAAAGAATCAATATCTAAGAATCCATGATGTTTTGAGACAGATTCACAACACAGTGTCATGATTGAAACAAAAAAGAGCCAATAATCACCTTTCGTTCTGTTTCAAACGTGTATGTATAAATCCCATTTGTATCATTGAATACCATGTAGTTATTCATAAGAGGATAACAGCTGAAATGACAAAATAATCACATAAAACAGAGCAAACTTACAAGAGTCTTAAAATTATGAATTTTCTAGATTTATACCATCTCTTCTAGGGGTATTTAAGAAGGTAACTGTGGTAAAAAGTATTGTGGCTAGATTAGAGTCATAAAATAATATCAACTCTACAACTAAAGTGAAATGAAAAATTGAAATCAATAAGTAAAAAGTTGAAAGAAAATCAACAACATAATATTACTTATGCTAGCAGCATAGCCAAAGAATACATGACATTCCATCAAAATAAACATAATGTAAATTAATAAACAAATCACTTCTACTCCTGCAAATTTATTGCAAGAATGCCATACCTTGTAGCCAACTTGAAAACTTCATTAGCGCAAACAGCTGTGCAACAAATATTAAAAGAACAAACATCACAACACAACAAAGAGATAAATCTTTGATGAATCAGACTGCAATAGAAAAGAGTGCCTATATTTAAGAAAAATCCTAGAATTATACATGTCAGCTCAATGACACAAATTTCAAAGTTCATAAATCCTTAAAAAGAAAAATCCTAGAAATATACTCAAAAATTGTAAACATAACATCACAGTAAATGGGTATGAATGAATATGATGAACAAACAAGTCACCTGCAATTACGGCATTGGTTGATGCTACTGCTGGGATAATGTTCTTTATAACTCCTTAAAACAAATCGTATCCCCTCATTAGCTTCTTCACTATAGTACGAAAAAGCGGAGACATTCTTTTAGCATACTAAAAGCTTTTCTCGTCAGAGTATGAAACGTCGGATAGCGACCGAAAGGTGAACCGAAATATATAGCCAGATGTAGAAGAAATATATATTTCAGTTCACCTTTCGGTCGTTATCCGATATTTCATACTCTGACGAAAAAAGCTTTCAATATGCTAAAAGAATGTTCCCGCTTTTTCGTGCTATAGTGAAGTTCTGTAGTACTAACAGACTTTTCACATTAGCTTCCAATAATCAGTTTCCTAGAAAAAGTAATTTAACATAAAATGGCCTCGATTTGAATGACAACCATCCAAATGAAGTAGTTAACATATAACATATGAGCCCCTAAGACAAGTTAATGACAACCTTTGATGTCTTAGGTAAAATTCATGACAACTACGAAAATCAAGTCAAAATAGCGTAACTTTCACGAATGTATGACGACATACAATAATAACAACGTTTTCAAACAGTGCCTATACTTATCAAATTCTGTTGGAGGTATTTCAACAGGAAATTAAATATGGAAAAATAGAATTCATCATAATGATTCATACCTTGAGTTAACCGGTAGGAAATACCATTGATAGAATAGCTATTAGCTCTTTTGAGAGACTGTTGATAAATCCATTGAATATGTACAGGGTCATCCCCATCAATTGCAACATTTTCTAAATGGGAAAAATCTCCATGAGGATAAGTAGCTAGGAAAACCTATTCTTAAAATAAGAAATTTAATTCAAAAAGTCAGAACAAATGGCAGTTATATATTTGAGACTTTGATCATCAAGAAAATATATAGTAATCCAGCAAAATATATAATAAAAATGACTTAACAACGGAAGAATTTGCCTACCTCCAAAAGGTTGATCTTGCGACCATTGAATAACGCGAACATATTCAACGCAGTGCTCTGGCAATCGTGGAGTATTTGCAATCGTACACATTGGAAACGTAATCTAATTAAAAATAAGAAAATTATCCATTATTAAATATGCCTTTCTGCTAAACGGGCAATAAAACATTGCTCTTATAAAGGAAAACAAACTTGATCGGAATGAAAATATTAATGCATGCCTGTGGTGGAAAGAGATCCAAGTTGCATTCAATGCAAGCGGTTATTCCTGGAATTATTACTCTTGTGTTTCCTTTGAAGCCTAAAAGACAGAGCAACAAAAAACGTAATTCTTCAAAACTCAGTAGTAGCTCTGTTGTAACTCATGACCTGTTCTTGTTGAGCTACTTCTGATAGTTCGCAATTCTTCACATTGCATAGCTCTGTACCATCTTAGATATCTAAAATAAACAGATGACAAAAAACACCCATCATAATACAAGATAGTAATAAAACTGCAATCACAAATCATATTCCCTGGTTGTATGATTTCATCATTTACCTACGAACAGTGTATATAATTCAGACAATACCTTCAGTTCCACCATCAACCAGAGGAACAACACCCCCAATAACTTCGCCATCATCATTATATTGTAACAAACTGTTCTGTAATTCAGGAAACACCAAAGTTAGACGATGGCCTAATCTATATCTATTACAACAAGTTTCCCTGAAAGAACTTAGAACGTTCTATACAACATCTACGATTTTCCAAAGCTCTTTATTTGTGATGGTTTTAAAAGAGGAAGCACTCATTTTCAAATTTGATAGATCTCCTGTGCCATCATCAGTTATTCCAAGAGACAGACTCCAAACATACTCTTTAATTTCTTTATATTTTCTACCACAATAATAACCATCAAAGAGAGGTTGCTATTAGCATGCGTGAGTGCTCAAAAGATTGGGGTGTCTATTCAATACTGGAAATAAAAACAAATTTGCAGGCTACTCAAACTAACAAGCTGATGATGCATAAATTCCGCTAAAAGAATCTTTATGGTTTATTAAATGAGAATTTTAGTAGTGCATAGCTGGTATATTTTCATCACAAAATATATGATTCAAAGACTTTTCTGTCGCTTGAAAGAGTGGGAACATTCTTTATGCATACTGCATAGCTTTCTTTCATCACACACTAATCAGATTATCAAACGTTGGATAAAGACCGAACGGAGAACCGAAATATATAGCTAGCTGGTAAATACATATCTGCATCTGGCTATATTTTTCAGTTCACCTTTCGGTTGTTATCCGACGTTTCATAATCTGAAGAGAGTCGAGCGGTGATAAACCTTTTCACTATGCTAAAGAATGTTCCCGCTTTTTCGAGCGATAGTGAATTTTGAGACACCAAAGTACCAATAGACCATTCAATGATTTTTATGCAAATACTTTGCAAGATCAATTGATATTACTGCGAAGGAGTTGCTGACTCCAAAGTAGGATTGAACTGAAAATTTAACAGTCCTAATTAGATGATTGTAGAAGAAAAAATACTACAGCACGAAAAAGTGGCAACATTTTTTACACATACTTTACGTGTAAAAAATCTTGCCTCTTTTTCGTGCTGTAGTGAAGTTCTGTAGTAGCAACAAACTATTCAAGAAATAATACCTTACTACAAAATAGCACACTTTGGTTACGTTGAATAATCTCATAAGTTTTGACTACAATTACTATTAGGAAAGTTATGGAGGAAATAATTTAGCATAGATAAATTTAAAAATATATTATGTTTTTGCTGAACGAACCTTGTGCCAACAGCGCCTACAGGAAATATGTCAAGGCATCGATGAAAGTGACAGTTAGAAATCGCAAAAAGGTAAAACTAGGATTCCATATACTTTGCAAAACATACCAACATGCCATTGATCCATCTCCTAGCAACAATTGAATCCAGGCCACAAACAACTATACTGAAACCTTTGAACAAAATCTCTTATAATCATGAAAATACTTCATCAGAACATCAAATAACCGATCACATGATCACAAATACCATGATAATGTAAATTCATAATGTTTTCAATAAAAAATTAACAAGTTCTTTTAAACAGCTTTTATCATTAATGATAAATCATCAAAATCGATTCAAATGAGATATTAATGTAAAACAAACATTGACGAAATTCTTATTTACCAAAACAACAAAGCATATTCATAATGTATGAACTTTTGCATCTGGAGATTGGTGATTCATATTGAGTACGAAAGTGAAAACGCATTGGATTTAACTCACCAGCATAAAATGATTCATCTTTATCTTGTATCCTGTTATAATGACTATACCATGATTTAAGGTGAATCAAAATTTCTCTCAAACTTTCCTAACATGTATAGTCTCAAAAGTGCTTAGGATGAAAACACTTTTAAAGAAGGTCTTCTTAAACCTAAAAATACTGGAAAACATCTTATATCACCATGTCATTTCAAGACATTATCATCATCATCATCAACATCATCATCATCATCATCATCATTGTCATCATCACAATGCAATGCAGAAGAAAAGGATACGGGATTACCTTACAACCTTGAACTCGGTTGTTTATAAATTCAGCAGCAACAACTGCTTTTGGTCGGTTTACATCTCTAGGCCTTAAAATAATAAGAACAAGTCAACGTACAAAACATCAACAACAACTTCCCTTTTTTCTCTCAGTATGATTATGTATAAGGTATAATAAAATTTATCTACTAATAATGCTAGATAAAAGTAATCTCTGTACTGACTTTATTTTTCTAAATTTAACATATTAGGCCTAATCAAATCCTATAATGCAATGGCTTCACTTTCAGTGTTCTACAGAAATGAAATTGTCACTATACGCAGGATTAACATGGTTCTTAAATCTGATGGGACCCTCATCAATAAGTACAAATAGTAATGAATACTACCTGAACAGAAATTGACGGTTCAAGTTTGATAAATCAATTATATCCATGTCAATAACTTCAATGCTAACAAAACCCATCAAGGCCTAAAATGCAATTACACAATTATGTGATTTCACTTATAATAAAATTCAACAATACAAGTATACAACTAGAAAATGAGAGAACAGTAACATGGATCTTAAATTTTCCAATAATAGCAAATTTTGTGTCAAAGTTAATACATATTTGGAATATGTCTGATAAACTCTTTCAAACTTGAGCAAACAAACAGTACAGCTACACAACAATACCAAATTCTTTGAAAACAAAACTGCATGACATTTGCTAGAAACCAACTAAATATGATTCAATTACTGAGGAAATCAAATTGGGAATCTTAAAAGGAAAAACTAATACTTTATGATTGGTATATATCTTACAATATCTGGCCTGTAAATATCTGGAGAGTTCCTATCATTTTTTACAATCAATAAAGCTGAAATATTGCAATATTTCATACTAAATCCATAAAATATAAAAGCTATGTCATCATAATATAAATTTGATTACAAAAAGGTTTAATCAATGTTATAATTAATACTACATTAAAGATTACAAACAAAACTTATAATTTCAGGCTTACATGGGAAAGGCATGCAATCATACACACATGCCCTGGCATATGCCTGCAACTTCCTAGGAGTGCAAAATATCACATGCCTTCATTGAATTGAAGTGGTAAGCCTTCATTGGGTGCCACTTTGTCATCATTACTTAGGTTTCATTTTGATTCACTTTCACTCTCATAAATGGAACTTGTTTTTCTTCTCTGTTCATAGTACTCTGTTTTCAAACAACAACAGATATCTATCAATCAGTGTTCACACTTGTCCTCAGAAACACATCTGATTCAAGGCATCTTCTATATTAGGGTAATATGAATGCAAAGCTAAAAACAGTGTGGGCAGGGCCAAAAATATCCATAGTTTTTTCAGCTCTATTTTCAATTAGCTTCTTTTTATCTGTGATTTCATTTAGCTCTGTTTGGGGATGGAGTAACATGAAAACAAAGCCAAAAATGGAGCTAAAGATATTTGTTTTTGTCCAAAAATGGCATATAATATGAATGGGGCAAAAGTATAACTATTTCAACACTTATGATATACTCAACACCTCAAAGCATTAGATAAATAGTTACTAAAGGCAGATTATATCTGCAAGCTCTATAAATGACTTGGATCTAATGTTGACTAGATGAAGGAATCCATATATACATGGGACACTGCTATTGGGCCATATATGCACAAGTACAAGGGGACTCTACATGCCACCACATGCCTAGGTGGCTTTAAGTGTGTGATATCTAGCACTCCTACCATAATCTTCCCATGAATGCCTGGATTTATACAGATCTCACTTCATTTATTTGTATTTGCAATGTATTTAAGAAACCTACCACATGATAAATTTACATCAAATAAAAACAACAGTTGAAAAATGCTTGAATAACAGTCGAATAGCAAAACCATGAACTTAGCAATAAGTAATGACTAAAGTCAAATTTTGAAGAACATAGAAAAAGCTGTCATACCAAGTCTTTTAAAAGCTCACAACCTAGGCCACCAGCTCCAATAACAAGAATTTTCGCATTCTCTTGAAAGAACTTGAAATTCTGAAACCAAAATAGTAAAGAAAGAAGTGTAAGGTACTAAAGTCAAAACTTTGGGGCTTCATTTAAACATATATGAATGATGTCATTCACAAACAAAACAAATCACAAGTATGTCTAAACTAAGTCCACTGTTCATATTGAGCCACTGTTTTGCTTCACTGACGAGTGAGGTTCAGTACAATAGGCAGCAGACAAAAGTCTCCAGCACATTGTGTCTAGTTGTAAGTTCTACCTGAAAGATGCCAGGTATACCTGGTGTCATAACTTGATTCTTTTGCATATTTCTAAAATACCATCTATGTTAATGGATAATTCATCATATGCAGACCTTCATTCTTTTCCATCCCTATCGTTGATTACTGGTGATTCTCTCAGGCGAGAACTTGCCTCTTTATTCTAAAGGGGTCATTCAATTAGTATGTACGCTCTAAATTGGCTAAAATTTGACCCCCCTTCCCCCTCGTATGCACACGTACACTTGATACTCATCCCCCTTTTTGCATATGTACTCCTGGTTGTTTGACTCCCCCCTCATCTCTAAAAGAAAGTTTCTAGACATTCAAAACCACGGAGATAGATATTTTAAGCATTCACGAGAAATTAAAATGATCACTTCACATGTATTTCATAAAAAATCTATAATATTGTTCAAACAAAATAGCATTATACTAGAACAGGGGCTGTCAAATTCATTTGGCCCAAGGGCCACATAGGGTATAACAAGGTGCCACAATGACCGGGTAGGTTGATGGAACCCGAGAGGGCTAGGTAATAGGGGCATTGACAGATTTGGCCTGCGGGCCGTATGATTGACACCCCTGTGCTAGAAGTAATCTCAACTGAAGACATACTACATTAATTAAATGTCTGGGGACCTTTGCAAATGAAAATATTGCAGGATGTATGGAAAAAGCTGATAAGTTTTTGCTTTGCGTACGTACTTCACATGTCAATCCCCCTCCCCCCTTGTATGCATTTGTACGCATTTGCTTGACCCCCCTCCCCCTTTGTGTGTACGTACTAAATGAATGACCCCAAATAATACCACTTTGCACCTGCTTGAGTTAACTGTTGGCTTCGAGTCCAATATTAAGATAAATAGTGACTGCAAAGTCAATGACTATCATCCCATTATTGCACCTATAGGCTAAGTATTCTGCGATAAAGTTTATCAGTCTCTCAATGAGTGCACCCAGTATGCTAGAAATTATGAAGTCTGCCTAAGAATATCTTTAACTTTACGATCTGTTAAAGTAACAACTCTCTTTCAACTTCCAAGAAACTTCATGTCACCAACTTCCAATTGTTCATTCTGTCTACTGCCTGAAACTTCCCTTCATGTCGTTTCAGGTTGCAATACATATCTAGTACAAGGCTTGAAATACTTGGTGTCATGATTCTATCCTTAACTTCCAACCGTCATTCTTTTCAGTCCATTTGTTATACTATTGTCGATGCTGACTTTCCTGGCTTTAATAATCCTTGGGCAAAAACAGGTGACAGTTTTCACCTTGATCTACCTCCAGTCCTTCCAAATAAATGTCTCTATATTCTGGAACTAATGGTAGGATGTTAATCAAATATAAGGAAACATTCTCATAGGAAACATGCAAAGTATTATGACATAATCAGGCAATGGGAACATCTCTTTACTGAGGTATGTCAACTTATCTGTTAGCACTTTAGGGGCTTTTGATCAGCTATCACTAAGTTTCATGGACATGCTAAAGGACCCAACTTAGGACTCCAGCACCAGAAACCACACACTTCAAAAAGTTGCCACTATTGACATTTGAACTACGTATCTATTGCCATTGTTGGAATAAAGATTCATGTACAATCCTGGATTGCTGTCATACTGATCAATGTATCACTTGCCATTTTCTCTTTTTTCTTTAATTCTTGTACGTATTGTATGTATCCACGTAGCCACCTGCAGACTACCTGGCTGAGCGAAGTCCACAGTGTATTTTAAGACATTTTCAAAGCTTGAATTACCATAACTGGCAATCAATTGAAGATATGACTATATGGTAATAATAACGACAAAAATATCACAGAAAGAAGTAAAACTATCACTTAATCATTTAAATAAGTAAATTCAATAGGTTAAATAATGAAAAAGAAATATTTATCAAGTGCCAAAAGGTCAAGAAAAATTATGTTTAAATTACAAATTACATTCTCAGTCAACTCAAACCCAGGGTCTGCAAGGGGTCCATCTCTTTCTACAACTGACCGTACATGCATCCAACGCCTTGCTGCATCTTCTTTTTCAATGCATGTTGCGCCAATTGACATGCTTTAATAAAACATACAAATACAAAAGTTCTAACTACAAAGAAGCCGTATTTGAATGATAGTTAGTTATGACGTGCTTGACATAAAATTACAAATAAAAAACTTCAGACAGATATTAGTTTATATTCAACTGTACTTTTATCCAGTAATATTAAAGAGAAATAAACTTTTCCACTTTTATTCACTAAATTAAGACAGAATATAAAACTCTGGAGATTGATTTCTCTGCATGCTGGGAAGCTATACATTTCATGGCATAGCTTCCAGTGCATCTAGCAGTTCTTGGCACATTCAAAATATAAATTTTTAAATACAGAAATCCCAACTATATCGCCCAATTACACTTACAAACGCAGTGACAGAATACCACTTCAGTGAATTTACCTTGCCATTGATTCGTCGTCCTGGTCATCGACCTCCATCTTGGAGCCTCACTACCATTAGACATTTAGTAGTTTCTATACGAGGCTACTATGTGCATCCGCCTTAGTGGTCTGCCTTCTCTTCAATGCTGAAGTAAACAGTGTGGGTCAAATCTCTAAAGTTACTGCAACGATACAGTTTAGCAAAAGTTGCCCTAACTTCAAAATCATAGATTTATATCCTTTATGGCTAGATAATAATAGTCCTATCTGTAGAAACAAACATGAAGGTTCCAAACAAGATTTCCTTGGCAAGAAAGATCCTGCTTATATCTACAAACAGGGCAAGTAATGAGTGGAAGTTTTAAAATGCTCGGTGGTGGGAAAATTTTCATAAAACCAATATACTTCCCCTCCCATTAGTTTATTCGCCAATGAAGAGTAGCAGTTGATACTCATGCATATGACATTAATCCACGGCTCTCTGGCTAAAGCCTGGTTCACACTAGTTGTAAAGGTCAGTGACGTCGGCGGCTAACCTGCTTCTTACGTATTTTACGATAAGTGTGAACATGTTTTCATAAGCTTTCTCTGAAGTCCCCGATGCCCCAGTCAAATAGAAATGAGTTCTATTTGAAAATGTAATGTCCCCAACGTCTCAGATTCTTACGCGAATAATAACAAGAGTGAATATAACCTAAGATCAATATCAACAGCTGCCAGGGCCATCGAGAGAAAGTATGGCTCCCTAGGGTTATACATACCACAAGTGCTTGTGGGTGTCATATTCTAGACTCGATCAATCTGGAATGTTGCAAAAAACTAGAAGACATTGCAGAACAATAAGTATAATCATTAACAAGATATCCCTACAATATAGGACAGTTCCAGTACATTAGACACACAAGACTAAATTGACATTCTTTCTACTTTGCAGTCATGAATGTCTCGAGCGCATTTACATTTTCTTCCAGCAAGACTTAACAGAATTTTACAGCACATATTGCTACAAAAAATGTCAATCAGAGCTGTGAAATATCAAAAATTGATAAAGGATTTGTTTCCATTTCCAAAACAAGGCAATGCGGCTTTTCGTACCGTGTTTTCCTGGTATTTGATGCCAAAAGCATTTTTAGTCAAGAAATCTAGTAATAGTTTTATCAAATAACTATCAGATGTATATTTTTGCTAAAAATGTTAGAAGCCAACAGTAGAACGTTAAAAAAATTAATCTTACGTTTTTCAAGCCAAGAAACTTTTCAATAATTTGCGATTGATAGGAATTGGACTCCCAAGAAACTGTTGGATACATACGAAAATTCGAAATGCTATTGCTATTCTCACTTCGAAATTCGAAATGCTATTGCTATTCTCACTTCGAAATTCGAAAATTCGTAGTAGCTTACTAACTATGCCATATAATATCAAATCCATTTGACTAGATACTGTGCAATTACAAACAAAAAATTCCAAAAGATAATTAACATCGTACCATAGTAAATTATGACTATTTTACAGACTACCTAATTAATGAAGTAACTTGATAATTAAACTTTCATGCAACATATCTAAGTCTCGTAAAATGAGAAAACGATTCCCCTTAAGATAATCATATGCTCGTCTAAGGAAATTTCTCTTCCTTAAACCTGTTAATGGTTTTCAAAAATTCTCTTGCTACTAACAAGTTATCCGCACTAAATACAACATAAACTAAAGCAAAAATTCCTCACGCATCTCGCAACATAAGCTCAACTGGAATCCTGGAGGGCGTTTGTTGTTGCCTTGGTGATAAATAATGTAAGATTGAAGTATTTTTTGAGTTGTCTGTACTTAATAGAGTATCAACCAGAGACTGCCAGCGTTCAAATCCAATGCAAGAGCTTTGTTCCAGCTGAGTACGGTCCTTTGCTCTTTGTAAATAATGAACTCTCCAAAACTCAAGTAAGTCTCTGTGACAAAGATATACGGTAAGGAAATGAATAAATTGAAATGAGGCATATTCCTGCAATGAGGCATACTGGATACTTCATAGAAACATTATCATAACACATATCGACACTACCTACTATACCACAAAGTCAAATACATCAGGTAAGAATGGAACCATTCAAGATGGACAGGTGTGGTCAATTTTATAAAAATCGCTTCAACTACGTTCCTCATCTGTTCTAAAAAACTAAAAACGTGATGTAAGGTTTTACCTTAGATTGGCGAGAATAAGCCCAGGGTGGCATTGAGCTTGCTCTTCTGACAAAAATGCCTTTACACAAAAGATAACGTTAAAAATTAAAAAAGCAAATGATTACATTCATGCAGTTATCAGGGAGATCAAAAATTTTGAAAAATTAAACAAAAAATCCAGTATTCCCTGAGTTTCCAGTATTTCCAGTTTTCCGTATAAAATGTAAATAATTAATCTTCCTAGCCTAAATAAACAAGGGATTGCTGTTGAAAACCAAAACAAAAGCTGCAGTCACCTTCAAGAGCCAATGATAAAGAAACAATATTTTCAGTCTAGGAAAAGTGGAGTCGTTTTACTTTTTCTTCATGGTAGTAAAAAATGACGAACTGATATTAAAGTCACGTGAGCAAAACAAAGCTATGAGCTTTGTCGTACCTGTAAATACAGTCCAAGCTGATGGTGGTTGTGAGCAAACATTAAAAATATTAATGTTGTATTGAGGCAGCTGACATTTTCCTGTTAAAAAATCACCGAATAATTAACTTACCCTAAGAAAAATATTCTCTTTTTTGAAAGATAAAAATAGGAATGACACAATTTTACAAAATACACAAATAAAAAGCTGTGTATAATAATAAAAAGTAAATGAAAAATCCACGTGACATACAAGAAACAACAAATAAAAATTCGCAAATGTATTAACAGTAAATGAAGCTGATATAAATATAAATCGAGAGAAGTTTTAATTTCATAAAAGAGAGCAAAAACAAAAAGCATACCTGAGTTAGATTATCAACAGATATTGACGTGATGAGTTTATACATTAAATACATTTTGTGTTCCCATTTGCGAACAAGATCACTAAGCTTGCATGACTTGATACTGTAAAACGTCGAAATTGAGAAACGTTCTAGTGACAGAATAATACATCTGATGAACATATTCGAGTCGATAACATTTGAAGTCATCGTTGAAACAAACTGTTCAAACTGCAAAAGAAAAGTACACTTCATACAGGAAAATCAATGATGCGAAATTGAAATTTCAATACAGGCAACACAAATAAATGTAATCTCAGCTGCTACAAAGCCACGCCAAAAACTACGATCAAAACAAATGAGATTGAGCTGAATAAAAAATTAGAGTAAATTACAAGTCTGAACTGCTACCTTAATAACAAATATGCGAATAAAATTCAACAATTAACTTATTAAATGACAATAAGGAGATAAACCATAAGTAGAATGTTAAGATAAAAATTTAACGGTTCATATTTCTATCTCAAATCGCTAATCTTAAAACATTAAAAGAAACGTGATTCACAAATATTGACAAACCTGTGTATCAGAAGTGACGTAACTATTGAATCTTTGAAATGCACACTCATTAAACTTCATCAATTCACCCAGAAGATCGAAGCTGCTTTGAAGTATCTCTCTTGACTTCGTTTCCTGGTTCAAAATATGTTCCAGCAAGTGCTAAATGTAATATGAACAATTTTCATATTTGACATTCTCCGTGAAAAAAATTGCCAGAGGGAGAATTAAAATCTCTCTAACACTTATCGCAAAAATAGCTATCAAAAGATAAGTTTAAATAAATTTTCTTTTTTTCACTCAGTATATGTTCCAAGTGGTGAATGATGAAACATTCCTTATCTTTACAAAATAATCTAGCGCAAATAACTCATGTAGATGAATCATATCTTATTTTCACTTGCGGGCCATGCAGCCAATTTCCTATAACATAACCAGGTAAAAAACTGAAAAATCCTTCAACTTATTTAAAGTAACTTCAGCCCCAGGTACAAAGTCAGTATTTGACTATTCCCAATTTTAAAGGTCCTTCACAAACCAACTTCACGCATCAATAACTTCAACATGAAACTTGGTCAAATAGCAATACTATCATAAGAAATAAATTAACTCAGTATATTACAATGTAAGAGTAAAATGATAAAACTATGGTTAAAAAAATAACCAAGATTGACTAAAACACAAACCTCAATGATATTCCTGTCAATCAGAAAATATTGGTCTGCAGGCGATACTTTTCCTCTTAGAAACCCTTCAATCGCTCTTGAAAGCCAAAACCTGTCATACAAAGAGCTGTACAAATTAACGATTGACAAACAGGGAAAAGAACTATCTGAAGCTGGCCGATAGAAAAATAATCAAAAATAGATCAAAATCATACATATGACAAAAGTGCTTACCTTAATGCATTATTTGGAGTAGTTTTTTTCAAAGTATCCAAGATTTTAGAGAGCAATCCTTTCTCACCTCGACACCTAAACCTAGAAGAAAAGTCCTAAATCTTTTAACAGTTTACATTTTATTACTCAAAGACAATTAAAATCAAGTCCTTGATGTAAGTTAATAAAAACAGTCATTGACAAACCTCTTGGATCTGTCCAGACCTGAAGGTATTTCCAAATTATGTTGATCTAGAGTAAAATATATATGGCTTGTTAAGTGTGTTGATGACAATGGTCAACACCTACTTCTAACGATTACAAGCGAAGTCCACATGCAACGGTTACTTGCAATATCTGTATACAGCATTCGCAAGCAATTCCTATACGCAACATATACCAGCAATATCTATCTGCAGTATTTGCATGCAAAATCTATCTGCACCATTTACATGCAAAATCTTTACATGCAAGTCTACCTGTAACATTTACATCCAAAACTATCTGCAGCACTTACATGCAAATCTATCTGCAACATTTACATGCAAAATCTTTATATGCAAATCTATCTGCAGCATTTACATCCAAAACTATCTGCAGCATTTACATGCAAATCTATCTGCAACATTTACATGCAAAATCTTTATATGCAAATCTATCTGCAACATTTATATGCAAATCTATCTGCAACATTTACATGCAAGATCTATCTGCAACATTTACATGCAAAATCTTTATATGCAAATCTATCTGCAACATCTACATGCAAATCTATCTGCAACATTTACATGCAAGATCTACCTGCAACATATATATGCAAAATCTAAATGCAGCGTTTACATGCAAAATCTATCTGCATGCAAAATCTAGATTGAGCGAGAAACATACGTCAAAAGCAAGTCAAAATTCTTCAAAGTAGATCATATCATACCACAAATTTTGAGCATTTCTTCAGCTTCACGGGTCGATAGTAGTACATGTTTACTGCTGTGACAAGAATAATGCAAATATAACATGTCTTTGAACTTCCATAACAAACACAGTAATATAAGGAAAAAAGATTAAAATCAAATGATAGCAAAGACTAAAAACCCGAGAATACTCACTCACTATGGTCACAAAAGCTGTGAACGAATCGAAGAAACTGAATTTTCAAAGCACTTTCCTAATGCAAAGATAACACTGTTAAGATAGCTACCGCAAAAAACAATGAAATGTGAGCACAAACAAATTATACCCGTTTGACGGTGTGGAGAAATGAATTTGCAATAAGAGGAGCTTCCATTCAAATACAAGGATTCAATCATAAATCATGATCCAAATATGTATGGGAGCAATGATAAATTAGCTGATATTGGTAGCTCTATACAACAGAAATTTGCCAGCAGAAAACAGCAAGAAATCATAAATTGTTCGTTTGGAGACTGGTATAAGCATAATTTATGAAATAGAAAAAAGCCAAAGTAAATAACCAAAAGCGAATAAAATGACACATACAGGAGTACAATCACAGTCTTCTGCTTCTGAATGATTATGAGATGGAAAATTTTCACTAAGTAAGTAAAGAAATTTATCATTACTTTACTTGATTGATACTATAGAATATTACGAAAAAAATTGCACTGAACAAGCAGTCATGCATATACCATTTACCAGTCTAATAAAGCAAAACAAATTTATGCATATGAATATATTTATACAAACACGAACACACACACACACACACAAACACAAACACAGACACACACACACACACACACACACACACACACACACACATACAGACACACATACAGACACACATACAGACACACACAGACACACACAGACACACACAGACACACACAGACACACACAGACACACACAAGCACACACACACAAATACACACACAAGCACACACACACAAATACACACACGCACACGCACACGCACACACACACACACACACACACACACATACACACACACATACAGACACACATACAGACACACACAGACACACACAGACACACACAGACACACACAAGCACACACACACACAAATACACACACAAGCACACACACACACAAATACACACACGCACACACACACACACACACACACACACACACACACACACACACACACACACACACACACACACACACACACACACACACACACACACACACACACACACACACATGACGAAAGCTCCTAAGAAAGTTTTAAAATACCATAATGAGAATGAAATAACATGTTGACTTTTCAAATATTTCTACTTGCGTCTTCATCAGCATTTAATTAAGGTTATGTGAAAGGATACAAATGACTCTTTTCCTATTGGAAGTTTTGTATATGAAGCAAAATATGCAAACAATAGAAAAAGTAGCGTATTACTTGCCTTGAACTATGCCATCCCAATCGGTCAAATAAATCACAAAGAGACGGTATTAGTTTGAGGTCACCAAGTTTAGATTGCACCTAAAATGTAATGTTGACTTATATCAAAACTGAATATTGTCTTGAGTTATTGTCTCAACTTGTGATTGCATAAAATGTCAAATAAGAAGAGACATACAACCAATAAAACATGTATAATTTTATATAAGCAACACAAATACTGACACATTACCTAATTAAACAATACGGAAAAAATAAGACATTGTTACCTCCATTTTACTTTTTCCATTTAAGAACAAAGTCAGAACATAGAAAATTTCAACCTTGTACATAACCTGAAGAAAAATTAATACTTATATGAATATCCATCCGCTATTCCTGAAACAAAGTCCAAGAAGCAGTTGTCAATTAACTCCTCACTCTCAAAATCCAATATGTCTATATAAAACCAGTTACGCAAAACTTTACTAGAATCATCAAACATACTACACATAATATAATGGGAACCTAATAGCATGAAATAACAGAAAAAGTAATAATGATAATTGAAGCTGTTTTAGTTTGTTCAAGATAAATAATAGTATATATATAAATATACATATACATTTATATATATATATATATATATATATATATATATATATATATATATATATATATATATATATATATATATATATACATATATATATATATATATATATAAAATATATATATATATATATATATACATATACATATATATAAATATATATATTTATTTATTCATTTATATTTATATTTATATTAATTGAAATCGCTGGTCAAACCTATTAACGTTAGCATCTGTTGCTTAGTGCTATAAGAGGAAATTCTTATGGGCAATATAAAGAAGTCCCGGGACATTTTTCTAAGAAAACCAGGAAACACATCGCCTAACTTAGAATGCAGTACAATTGACTGTAAATGAATTGAATTGCACTGAAATTGTACTGAATTACCGCTATACAATTACCTCATGAATGTATCTGAGACTTCGTGGGATTGCTGGTGCCAAATTATCACCATTCAAAATATCATCTGCATCTGCAACACCTAAAATTCATTTAACTGCTAGCTTTTAAAGAATCCCTTAAAAATTTGCAACAATGCTGACCCTAAACAAATAGAACATGTAATAACTAATACAATTAAAAATAGAAAAGACTAGTATATATTTCTTATCGCCATAATATGTAGGTCTCCTGCATTTGTCAATAAATATCAATTTATAGTCTTGCCTAAATACATTCCACACAATTTGGTAAACAATTTTCATAAGTGCATAATGACAGTTAACGCAGTTCTTCTTCTTTAAGATTACTAACAGACTAATATCTGTAAGGTTGGTAGAGACCAATATCTTTAACAAAGTTCCTCACATTGCAGACCATTTCGTAATCTAGATCAACAATAAAAAACCCAAACCAAAGAATGCCTGAACTGCCATGCAATTTAGTGCAATGCCATGCAATTGTCTTCAGTTATTGAGTACTAGTCCAAACTGAGAGGATGCAGTATTTTAAACGAAACATCGACACTTTGTTTGGCAGTTTACCTTCGTGAGAGGTCAGCGAAGAAAGTTCATCAATAAAAGAGATGACATGAGTAGGTGTGCCATTCAAGATCATATTTTCAAGACTTCTTCTTGACCTTGGCACTGAAGCCACGGCTACAACAAAAACATTCAAATTATTACAGTACAATTGAAGCAGAACATAAGCATCAAATATAAGCAAAGAAGCCAGATATGACTCAAAATCGCATATGTTTGTATTAATCTCCGCCTGTTTCCACTGACACGTGTGTAAAAAGTGAAGCCGGATATTTTGCAATGAAGTGAGAAAAAACTACTTCAATATATTTGCAGCGCTTTCTCCAAACAGAGCGCGTGCACTAAAACGCTACTTCTGCAAATTCAACCGCTTTCAAAATATACCTATGCTCTAGGCAATGTTCTCCAAAATACCCCTTTTTGATTGCATCAATAAACCGAGCTACGAAGGGAACCAAAAAATGGCTCGTTACATGGTGAGTTCTCACAGCCGGAAGAAAAGTTTGACAATCCATAACTTCTATGTACATTGTAATCCAAACTAACAAGTTGAATTCATAAATTACTAACAATAAATCTTTGTCACAACACTCTATGCTCTTCTTGTTTTATATCTTTACCACTCTTGATATATATGTAAATATAAACATACATACATATATATATTATATATATATATATATATATATATATATATATATATATATATATATATATATATATATATATATATATATATATATATATATATATATATATATATAGAATAAACCACAAATATACTATCCTTTAAGTAAACGTTTCGATCAGAATCTTCATCAGTACTCTGATGAAGTACTGATGAAGATTCTGATCGAAACGTTTACTTAAAGGATAGTATATTTATGGTTTATTCTATTTATGTAATTTATATACGTTGTGGATGCGGCTTAGGTTTAGTTTGTATATATATATATATATATATATATATATATATATATATATATATATATATATATATATATATATATATATATATATATATATATATACACATATATATATATATATATTATATATATATATGTATATAAATATATAAATATATATATATATATATATATATATATATAAATATATATATTTATATATATATATGTATATATATATATATATATATATATATATATATATATATATATATATATATATATATATATATATATATATATATATACATACATTTACATATATATCCCCAAATTAGTAGTTAACTACAAAAGGAGAAAAGTATGTTTTTGTATTTTCGAACTAAAATAGGACCTGTAATTTTAACTCAATAAGTCCTTTGGAAATGGTGATGTTTCAGGCAGCTAAGAAGAACAACGCTTTAAGCTTTTAATGGTCTTCTAACGTGTGTTTACATGGCCAGTATTACAACTTAAAAAAGTTAGTAATATGAGAATACTGCTTCTGTTTGAGCAATGAAATGTCATAGAGTCTATCTATCGCTGCCACTTTTGGTGAATAGTTTCAACAGAAAGAGAACCCGGTAGTCATAAAGACAAATACGCAGCATATGCAAAGAAAAATCAATGAATAGTTCGAAAAAGCGCCACGGGCGCTCATTTAAAAGTCAGCCTCCGAGAGGGGACTTTCATCTGAGAGGGTGCTCATTCAAGGGGGCGCTCATTTAAAAATCAGCAAATATATTAACTATATAGCGACTGGATTCAATCACTTGTTTCTGCAGGATTGGAAACTAAACCACATAACACTGAATAACTATGATTATAACGAATTTCAATGGCGACTTATTAAAAACTAACGAAAACATATGTAAAACATATTACACAACACTAACAGAATGATAACAAGATGCAATGGAACTATAGGGTAACGGCATAAAAATAAAACATGCCAAAGAAATTACATTGAGCATAGAACAACACGTCATGAAGGAGCAACAGGAGGAACTATTGTGTAGCAATAGAGACAACGTAAACTCATTGCTAAAAGGAGGGGGCGCTCATTTAATAAAATATATGTTAGGTGCGGCGCTTATTCAAGAGGGATGCTCTTTCGAGGGGGGCGCATTTCGAAGAAATACGGTATGTGAAGTTGAAATTACAGGAACGCTAGTCGACTTAGGCGATGATGAGGGAACGCAAGGTCCTTTTAAATTACCAGGAAGAAGGAAGTTTGTAAATATTTCACATAAGTCCTTAAAGATTACAATAAAATTACACCGTATATATTGTATATCGGTCCTGGGCATTGACCTTAAACTGCACCCTGGGGTTCCCTTGAGCAAGGTTAGCACCCTATAGCTCCCCGTGCCAGGGTTACGGTGAAGCTGTTGGCAGCAGGACAGTGGATTTTCATGAAGGGCTGGAATGATATACTCATATAGATGGCTTTCATGATATTATGTCTGGCGTGAGTACAATCCAATTGGAAAATCGGCAGAGATAACTCGCCTAGTTAGCAGGCACTGCGAACAAAGAAAGAACGTAGGAGGCTCTACTTTGTTATCATTTGTTTTTCCTCCTGACTACTCTCCATGATATGATGGACATGAATGAAATTCCATACCACATCGGTCGTCGCGTGGGTTATCAAGGGCCGCGTTGTCCAGTGGGTAACCAGGCTGGCAATGTCAAGTATGCTACTGGAAAGCAACTTAGAACCAGATTTAGTATTGGTGCATGGAATGTAAGAAAGATGAAGGAAAGTGGCAAACTACACACTATTTGTGATGAAATGGATAGAAATAAACTAGAAATACTAGGAATTGCTGAGACAAATTGGACTGACAGAGGTAGTTTTAGAACTCATGAAAACAAGACTGTAATCTACTCAGGAAAGGATGAAGGACATGGATATAGTAATGGAGTCGCAGTCATTTTATCAAAGGAATCAGCTAGGTCATTAATTGGGTATGATCCTATATCTGATAGAATACTTCATGTCAGAATACGAGCTAAACCATACAACATCAGTTTAATTCAATGCTATGCACCAACTGTGGCAGCTAGTGATGAGGAAATGGAAGACTTCTATAACATGCTGCAAGAAGCCATTGATAATACTCAAAACCGAGATATTGCAATCGTGATGGGAGACTTCAATGCAAAAATAGGAAAGCTAAACTACAATTCTGATATCTGTGGTACATATCGTCTAGGAGACCAGAACGAGAGAGGTGCACATCTTTTAGAGTTTTGTAGTGTTAATAATCTAGCTGTTGCAAACACACTTTTTCAACATCACCCAAGACATCTCTACACCTGGGTGTCACCTGATAGGAAAACACGCAATCAAATTGATTACTTTATGATCAATAAGAAATGGAAAGGCAGTTTACAAAATGCGAAAACAAGACCAGGGTCTGATTGTAATAGTGATCACCAGCTGCTTGTAATTGACCTAAAGTTTAGACTAAAAAAGTTACAGAAACCACCAGCCATGTTAAGATTTGACTATACGACTATAAGTGATGACTATAGAGTTGAGATTTCTAATCGTTTTGAATCTTTGCTTCAATGTGATGATGACAAAACACCAAATGAACTATGGGAAGAGGGCAAGAATATTATACTTAGCGCTGCAAAGGGGCATATTCCCAGAAGAAGAAAAATGAACTATCAATGGATCTCGAACCAAACCATTAATGAAGTAGAAAAACGGAGACAACTCAAGGCTAAAGGTTTAAATAATAATGTCAAAGTAACAGAGTACAATAAGCAAAATGCATTAGTCCAACGAATGATGAGAAAAGACAAAGAGAAATACATTAATGAGCAATGCAAGCGCATTGAAGACAAGTCCATTACCAATTCAATTAAAGACCTTTATCAAGGTGTTAAAACTCTAACAAATAAATTCAAACCAACAATTGATACAATTAAAGATGAAAATGGTAATATTCTTGGTGAAGCGGAAGAGGTGAAAGAAAGATGGGCTCAATATAGTACAGATCTTTATAAGAAAAATCCAAATATTGTCATCCCACAACACACACTTGTAGTAAACGATAAAGAAGAATTACCACCATTATATTCTGAAGTGGCTAAAGCAATTAACGAATTAAAAGCTAATAAAAGTCCAGGTTTTGACGATATTACAGCAGAGTTAGTAAAATGTGGAGACAACAATGTCGTCAGTTACTTTCTCAAGCTCTGTACGTCGATTTGGTTAAAGAAAACATGGCCAGATGACTGGATTAAATCTGTATTTGTACCAATTCCGAAGAAAGGCGACACTTTACAGTGCTGTAACAATAGAACCATTGCACTCATAAGCCACTGCAGTAAAATTCTGCTGAAAATCATTGCTGGTAGAATGCAAACTAAATTAAAAGAGGAAATTAGTGAGGAGCAGGCAGGATTTCAATCTGGCATGGGCACACGGGATCAGATTCTAAATCTAAAGATGGTTATAGAAAAGAACAGAGAATATGGTAGAAATATATATTTATGCTTTATAGACTACAGAAAAGCTTTTGATATGGTGTCCCACGAATTACTCTGGAAAGGAATGCTTGATATGGGATTCTCTAGTCACATAGTTGATCTCATAAAGGGCCTATATACTGACCAAAGTGCAACTGTAAGAACAACACACGGATTAACTGTAGACTTTAGAATTGAAAAAGGTGTGCGACAAGGATGCATCTTATCCCCACATTTATTCAACATTTACTCTGAAGTAATTATGAGAACTGCCCTTGAGGGTTTTGAAGGTACAGTAAAGATTGGTGGAAGGAGTATTACAAATCTGAGATATGCAGATGACATTGTGTTAGTAGGTGGTAGTATAGAAGAGTTGCAGAATATAGTAAATAGGGTCCATGAAGCTAGTAGCCAAGCAGGTCTATACCTCAATACAAGCAAAACCAAGGTCATGAAGATCATTAGAGCTCCTGTGCAAAATGAACAAAGCAATATTAATGTTAACGGACAAGCTATAGAAAACGTGAAAGATTTTGTTTATCTTGGAGCA
The DNA here is from genome assembly GCA_964019165.1 of Mastigias papua. NCBI lineage: Eukaryota > Metazoa > Cnidaria > Scyphozoa > Rhizostomeae > Mastigiidae > Mastigias > Mastigias papua. Next base: position 17,396,351 of record OZ025272.1, on the reverse strand, counting down.
ATGATTACCGAAAATTATGATGATTCTAAAGAAATCAAGAGACGTATTACTATTGCAAAAAATGCAATGATTTCACTAGTTAAAATTTGGAAAGACAGAGCAATTTCACTTACTACAAAGAAAAGACTTTTAACATCCTTGGTCTTTAGTATTGCTACTTATGGATCTGAGTGCTGGATACTAAAAACAACTGACAAAAAGAAAATTAACTCCTTTGAGCTGTGGTGCTATCGACGCTTATTAAGAATCAATTGGACTGATAAAAAGACTAATGAATACGTTTTAGGTAAAATTGGAACTAGTGAAAGACTGCTAACTGCCATTGTTAAGCGAAAAATGGCTTTCGTCGGACATATATTTAGAAAACATGACATTTGCAAAGATTTATTAACTGGGACCGTGTATGGGAAAAGAGGAAGAGGTAGACCAAAGACCAGGTACAGCGATAACATTCGAGAATTCGGTGGGAATCGGAGCTTTGTTGATTTATATCGACTAGCACAGAATAGACAAGCATGGAGAGCCACGGCTGTTCAGCTAAATGAACTTCCCGTCCAATGATGATGATGATATTGTATATTTTACCTGCGTTTCCCCAAGCTCAATTTTGCTAGGATTGAAAGTTGCTTTTTAAAGAATTCGAACTTTGACAAATCAAATACTTGATTTGCTTTCTATGGTGTTTAGAACTGTGAGTTGGTTAAACCAACATATTTTGGTTTGCGGGAGAGAAAATTTGATTCGTAAAACCGAGAGATTGCTATGACGAAAAAAGCTTTCAGTATGCTAAAAGAATGTTTCCGCTTTTTCGTGCTATAGTGAAGATTGCTTTAACTAAGGTTCAGTACATAGAAAGGATTTATAAAACTTTTGTTATAGTAAAATGACGGGAAAAATACACTTTGGTTCGTAAAATCCACATGTTCGCTATATCGGGGGTTCGTATAAAAATTCGTGGCAAATTCGTTACATCGAGAGAACTTAAAATGAAGGGATTTTAAATCTTGTACGTAATAGCTAGAGTTCGTTATACCACAACAATATGTAAAGAGTTTCTTAGTCAGAACCCAAGGGTTCAGATATTTATTTCGTCATATAAGAGAGTTCGCTGAACCCGGGACTCGTCATATCTGGATTCCACGGGAATTTTTATCCAATTTTCACATTTATCCGCGTCAGTGGGAACGGGCCCTATATACAATGCAAATACACATTTGTAAGAAAAACTCGAAATTTATGGTAAACATAACCGTATCTTACATAGATTTTTCCCAGCAAGTTTAGCCATTCTTGATAAAAATTCAGGAAATGATAAGAGAAGAGCTGAAATGAAATAAATGATATTACTCCATATTCCATGAAAATTAAATCCAACAATGATCTACTAGTAATGCACATGTCTGAATGATGAAAATTCAGCGAATTATTTGTACTAATAAAGGCCTAAAAACTGTATATGAAATATGATGCAAAATCATAAAATTAAGGATGATAAACATCAATAATGTCACGACAAACATCCTCGAATAAGAAATTCGATGGTAGCAAAATGTCCCCGTTGCCAAGGAAGTAGGCCCCTTTTCCCCTCTCTCGGTGTTACTGATAAACTGCCAATGAAGAGACGTGAATACCCTTTGTTTCTTTAGCGATTCTTGGAGGTAAGCAAAGAACAACAAAGAGATTGGCTGAAATTTACAAAAGACAGGAAAGAGTGCAGCATTTCCAACGACAAAATGAACGAGGTCATACCTTGATTTGAATCTGCAATTGATCTCTCAACAACTCGAACTTTCTCCTCTTTATCCTGGGCTAGAACTATGCAAATAAAACAACACAAAGAGAATCAACCAATATTACTAACATTCTGTGTTATAACAAGGAAGCACGCTCAAAGGCAATCTTCTTGAGCTGGATGAGCAACCCACTGTTTCTCGGCACTTGATTGTATTTGGCAATACATCTGTCTCAATTGTTTGCCTGTAGAATTCCACTTAACATATTAAATGAACAACATTTGGAAACCTCAAAAATGACACAAACTAATTTTCGATATGACAAGTACCTCAAGATTCAGAGAAACAGTTTGGTGAAGTTGCAGGCGATCTTAAAGCATAAAATACACGCAAAATATATAGCTGTGGCACCTACGTGTATTTCGGTCCTCAGAAAAATCAATGTCTGCAATAACAACTGACAGGATTCTACAAAAACTTGAGAAGTTGCTATCCCTCAATGAAACAATCAAACTGTGAAGGTTTGCTATGAACGAGAAAATACAGCATCTAATTAATTCTGCTAGCATCTAATCCATCATTAAAGTTCACAATGAACAATTTTTCCATAAATAAGTGACGGTTGCAATATCATTTCTGTTGGAATCTAACGCTTAAAATACAGCACTCAAATTTAGTTGTACTTTACGTTGCTTTAAACAGGTTTCAGAGAATTTGTATCAATTGGAAAGCATATTTATTGCAAATTTTAATTGAAAAGTGAGTACCAATATTCGAAAGTTCCACCATCTTTCGATTTGATCCCAACAAAATCTCTAAAACAGCTGATGCGCAGCTAAAACAAAATTATGGAGAACTTTTCACTGACGAATCAACAAAATTATTTCAAATTAAAAATATATTCAATAAGGTTATATGACAAACCAAGCTGAATGATTAACAAGCGAATAAAACATATAAGAATATAAACAAACAGGAATATAAACATAAATAAATGTATGTCTTCAACTGAATTGCAATCATAATCGCAGGAAATGGAACTAATTACATACGAAAATGTCGTTTTGTCTTCCATTATGATAAAAAGATATTCTATCAATCTGTCATTTTTACTAGCATCAACTGCGACCCAATCAACCTGAATAAATAAAGACAGCAAAATGTATTCCCTGGCTCATATAGGTAAGATATGTTGGCCTGGATCTCATATGACAAAAGATAGAACTTTCTCAATGTGATTTCCCAACATTGACAAAAAGACATCTGCCGTTCTAGGCTACGAGAGTGAGCTTTCCTATAACTATGTCATATACCTAAACCATATCAGGCACGTGATACAATTCAATGAGTTTACATTATGTGCTCAGAGATGCCACACTATGTCGGCCCAACTCACCGAACAGATCTGACAGTAAACCAATGACCATATAATATACCATTGGTATTAGCAAATTTTGCAGGTTTAATTGTGGAGAAATCAATTTCTAGTTGACGATATGTGAATCGATAACTTTAAAACAGCTGTCATCGTATATCATTATATACATTATATACATACATATATATACATATATAAACATATATATATATATATATATATATATATATATAACACATAAACACACACACACGCACATATATATATATATATATATATATATATATATAATATATATATATATATATATATATATATATATATATATATATATATATATATATGTATGTATGTATGTATGTATATGTATATGTATATGTATATGTATATGTATATGTATATGTATATGTATATGTATATGTATATGTATATGTATATGTATATGTATATGTATATGTAGACTATGCTCGTATAGACAGAAATACTTACATTTAAAAATATATCATGTAAAATATCAAGGCATGCTGATCTTATCTCCATTTGATGGACAGCTGAGAAAAATAACAAATATTATTCACCCTCTTAGTAACTTTTTATTCTATAATCAATTCCCAGTTCTGGCTCTCTTCAAGTCAGGTCTTTACACAGAATGCAGACCTAACGAATCTCAGAAACAACCAATCTGAGATAAATGGTTAAAGCAACCCAGAAAGTAAAAAGGTTCGGAAGAACAGTATGGCAACTCCAGTATCTAGCATATTCTAACTTTGAAACACTAACAGGAAATTTGAATCTTGCATCCTTCAAAAAGAAATTCAGTAAAAAGTAAGCTGTAGAATGTGTCCATTTCTTAGCAAAGATTCAGGGGACATACTCACAGGTCTGCCCCAATTAGAAATAGCCTAAATGACAAAGATAATTCAATTTAACTTCAACTCAGATAAAAATTTTCCATTATGCTAAATCCTTCGAAAATTCTAAATATCAAAAATGAACTGCGAAATTGTTTTCTAATAGTAACAATGGCAGATGTCGATGTGGCATATCTCTATATGTTTATATTGTGTTATATAAAACCAGATCAAACAGTTTGAAAGATTTATCATATTCTCAGTGTGGTTTCTAGAAGGTTTTCTTATACTCACATGAATGTCTTGGTGTAAGAAAAAGATTATTTAGGTCTCTTGACGGTCTGATCTCAGGACGAAATAACAACGAGATAACAGTCTAAAAAAAGAGAAAACGAAATTATAACTATAAGTTGTCAAAATAAGAAACAAAAATAGAACAAATAAGAATTATGCTATTGAAAATTATGTCATTGCAAAGCAGTCGAATCATACTTGAACAATCAGGGGTGCACATCAGGAGTGTTAGGGGGGCCAGATATCCCAAAAGTGTGCAAGTTGTCCTTCCACAGAAAAGTCTTTCTATGACAAACTCTGAGAAGTGTAAGCCCAAGTCGGTTCAATTCAGAATGCTCGTCAAATCCTTCGGGCATTCACATAACAGATATGAAAACCACATATCCTCTCAATTTCTCATCCATGCACCTTTCATCCATCCCCATCTCCAGTAGAACAATGACACCCAAACTATGAGACACTTCAACCTGTTGTCCATTCTCTCATGTACTTCTCCAAAAACACAACATAGTTTGGAGTTTGAGGGGGATAGGAGCTAAGCGCAGACAAAACCACATCCAAAGTGTTTCAAGACTTTTGGTGACTATTGAAGCAATAATGCTCATGTGTTAGGAAATAGCTGCTACGTTTGTCTAAAAATATTATGAATATTATTGTTAAATTAGTAAATGAAATACTCGCTAAATTAGTTTCATGATTTTAAGGACAGATATGTTAAATTAGTCTAATGATTTTAAGAGCATAATTATTAAATTAGTCTAATGATAATGAGGAAATAATTGCTACATTACTCTTAAGATTTTAAGGAAATAATTCCTAAATTATTCTAATCATATTAAAGAAATACTTGTTAAATTAGTCTAATGATATTGAGGAAATAATTGTTAAATTAGTCTCATGAATTTAAGGAAATAATTGTTAAATTAGTCTCATAATTTTAAGAAATAATTGTTAAATTAGTGCAATAATTTTAGGGAAATAATAATTAAATTAGTCTAAAGAATTTAAGGAAATGATTGTTAAATTTATCTAATAATAGTGAGGAAATAATTGCTAAATTACTCTTAAGATTTTAAGGAAACAATTCCTAAATTATTCTAATCATAATAAGGAAGTACTTGTTAAATCAGTCTAATGATATTGAGGAAATAATTGTTAAATTAGTCTCATGAATTTAAGGAAATAATTGTTAAATTAGTCTCATAATTTTAAGAAATAATTGTTAAATTAGTGCAATGATTTTAAGGAAATAATGATTAAATTAGTCTAAAGAATTTAAGGAAATGATTGTTAAATTAGTCTAAAGACTTTAAGAAAATAAAATTTTTGCTAAATTATTCTAATAACATTAAGAAATAATTGTTTAATTAGACTCTTGATTTTAAGGAAATAACTGTTAAATTAGTCTCATAATGTTAAGGAAATAATTGTTATATTAGTGTAATCGTTCTAAGGAAATAATTGTTTAATTAGTCTCATGATTTTAAGGAAATAATTGCTAAATTAGTCTCATAATTTTAAGGAAATAATTGCTAAATTATTCTCATGATTTTAAGGAAATAATAATTAAATTAGTCTAAAGAATTTAAGGAAATGATTGTTAAATTAATATAAATTATTCTAATGACATTACGGAAATAATTTTTAAAAACTAGTCTCATGATTTTAAGCAAATAATTGTTAAATTAGTCTACTTATTTTAAGGAAATGACGGTTAAGTTAGTCTAAAGATTTCAAAGATATAATAGTTAAATTAGTCTAAAGATATTGAGAAAATGATTGTTAAATTAATCTAAAGATTTTAAGGACATAATAGCTAACTTAGTCTAGTGATTTTAAGGAAATGATTGTTAAGTTAGTCTAAAGAGTTTGAGGACATGATTGCTAAACTAGTCCAATTGTTATAAGGAAATAATTGCTACATTAGTTCAAAATAATTAAGGTCTAAAGATTTTAAGTTCATAAGTGCTAAACCATGCTCTGACGAGTGTTAGACAAATAAAGTACTGTCAGTATGCTAAAGAATGTTCCTGTCTGTTCATGCAACAGTGAAATATAATTTTAGCCAACAAACAGCTATAACATCTGTATTTTCAAACACTTATTAACTCTGTTAAGCAATGCTATTTGGTTAGCTGCAAATTGTTCCAGGCCCATTGTATAACATTCTGGGCATCAACTTGTGGAGACCAAAGTGGTATTATCTGTATAGTTAACTATAACTAATATTTGAATAGATTCAACCTCCATTAGCCAAAAATAATTTCACTGTGCACCCCTAAAAACAATACAGGTTAAATATAATGGGAATAATAATTAATAAAAATGATATGGTACCTGTACACCATCAAACATATTTATAATGTGTGATGCTCGAATGAGCCCTGGTATGCAAGTGCCGTTAGAATGGTCTTGTCTTCCTTTACCAAGTATTCCATCTGATGTCTGAAGCAAATGCAATGCCTACAAGCATGAAAAATACAATACTTACTTATAGCAATAACACAGCTCTTTTCACAATATGAGGACAAGCATCAACACATTTTAAACGAATTGGATTTAAATGCAACTCCATCAAATGAAGCAGTTAACTTGAATCTTCAACATCTTCAACGTTAATTTGCATCTTCCGGCAGTTAGTAAAGCTGACAATTCAATTGTGCTGAAGGTACCCATAACATATTTTACTTAAACAAAATGGCTCAAATACTGAAACATATTATAATATTTATGCTAAGTTTGATACCTACTATTTATGCCTAGTGTATGGTTTTATTTCTAGCAAATAAGCTCCTTGCTGGCTATATATTAAGCTATTGGGAGTCATTGACAGTCCCAGACTTAATGAAGTGGGAGTAATTGAGAGTGGGGGTCTGGAGGCAAAGCCTACAGAAAAACTCCTGAGACCAGTCCCTATAGAGATCAGGGAAATGGCACTTTAATTATACAGACTAGTCAATCCTTGATCATACCTGTCACGTTTCAATGTTAAAAATGAGTGAAAAGGGGGAATCCCAAAATTTCCTAAACCATGCATTCAGGGTATATCTGTTTGTAAAAGAAACAATCAATCTTAACACATATTTCAAAACTTTTACTATTCATCAGTAATCTAAATGTAATGTAACAGATGAAGTATTTTCATAAAATGCAGGAGAATTTCCCTTCCATGCATGAGCATGGGAATCGTTCAAATTTACTGAGTCTCATGCAGGTCACAGGAAACTTCAAAGGTTTGCTAGATAGAACTTGGGAGATGAAATCATTGACATGTGAGTGAAAAACTACCAACTGACTATATTTTGAAAAAGTAGGGAGTACCCAGCATATCCAAACCATTTCAGATAGGGCTCAAAGTGGATGTTATGCTCTCAATCTTATGGAATTTCTTCCAAAATTACCTATTTTTAATTGATTCACGCCCCAAAGCTATACCTTTTCCACCTGGCAATGTGGACTTTTATATATAGCTTTCCTTAACTGAAAAACAAGTGAATTCAATAAAATCTAGTTTGACATTTTGCTTATGCAATACACACTAATTTAGCATTTTCTTTCATATACAACATAATTCTATACAACAAATAAATTGGAATCAATTTACATAAAGACTCAAAACCCAGTCTTGTGTAAACAAAAAGAGTTCATTTTCTCACTTGGACTCTTCAAGTAAACAATGGTGAATAGGTGCCAAGTGGCCAATCATACGGCTAACTGGACACATTATTCATCATATCACATGTACCCGCATATCTGGCTATAAATTTCAGTTCACCTTTCGGTCGCTATCTGACGTTTCATAATCTGACAAGTGTCAGATGAACAAAGACTTTTCAGTATGTCTAAAACATGGTATCGCTTTTTCATGCTGTAGTGAAGTTCTGTGGTACCAACAGACTTTTCACAACAAATAGAGTAGATGAAGCTTTAACAAGTTTACAAAGAATTAGAAGAAACTTTTATAACAACATGATGTAGAATTAGATGAAGATTCAAATTGACTCCTACTGAGAAAGTAAATGAAATCCAAGAGTATGAAAAGCTACATATAGCTTCTACAAGTAAGAGACTAGACAACAGTTTCTTGCAAAGTTATATGTTAATAGTTTTCCTCAACTTTTTCACTAAAACAGGCAACTTTCAGAAAAGCTCCCTAACTTCTCCACCTTTTCCTACCTATTTAACATTTCTCCTCCATCAATAGGTTTTTGAGATCCACTCCAGACCCTGTCAGATAACCTGTACTCATAAGTACCAAATAATCACCCTGCCCATATTGCTAACTTTTAAAATTCTTTCCAACCCCCTACATTTATTTCAACCCCCTCCCCATTTATCTGTTTCAAAAAACATAGGTGCTATGGAAAGCTATATTTTCAGTAAATTAGATTACTATATACGACAGTACTAAATATTATTTTTGCATATGCAGACAAGCCAGTTATGCACTACCTAACAACAGAGAGGTATGTGACTGTAAATGCAGCAGTACACTTACAATACTATGAAGTTTCAACAAATTTATAATTTACACCTATTGACAATGGCATAAAACAAATAATACAGATGTTCAGACATTACAGAACCACTAACCTTTAATGTTTCAATCAGAGAAGAATGTGAGGTATCATCTTCATCTAGTTTATACTCATCAAGCTTCCTTATCATCAATGGAATCCCCCGAAAATTGTACCGGGAATCCACTTTAAGTAAATACTCAGCTGATATCTGAAAGCACAAAAAAGAGCACTGCTACAGTACATTAATTAATAACTAACTATATACATACATACATATATACATACAGATACAAATATAAATATATATATATATATATATATATATATATATATATATTTGCACAGTGTATAAATACCAGTAGAAATGACAAGATGTTGCCGAACAGTTTGGATAAGATGTCAGGATTCATGACAATATCACTATATATATTTAAATGAATAAATAAATAAGTATATATATATATATACATATATATATATATATATATATATATATATATATATATATATATATATATATATATATATATATATATATTCATATATATATATATATATATATATATATATATATATATATATATATATATATATATATATATATATATATATATATATATATATATATATATATATATATATATATATATATATATATATACACTTTCTTAGTAAAAACAACAGTTTAACATTTTGCATAGAGCTTCATCAGAAAATTCTTACCTTTACTTTACAGAGCACACATAAAAGTCTATATGAAAGTCTATATATATTTTTAAAAACTTTGTGTGGAAAGGCTATTGAATTATATATGTGCATGCATGTATGTATTATATATGTATAAAATAATAATAATACTATTTATACATAAACATTTATACTTAAAATTCTATATACTTAAAAACAATTTCAACTTTACAATCATTACCTTTATAAATGTAACTTCAACTTCAATAAGTGCTGACATAAATAATTTGAGGAATTATTTTTGTCACTATTTATGATTTCAAAGACTGTCTATGACTTATATGTTGTTTTTCATATATGATTTACCTTAACTACAGGAACAGTAGTTCTTCTGTGAATGTACTGCCTTTCAACGAACACTCCAGAGCGATTAAATCATATTAATTCACTGCCAAAAATATAGAATCTAGAAAATTACTGCGCTATGTATATCTATACAGATCAGCAACCTTGTGCATTTAACGTAACACAGCTCTTCTGATTGTAATATAGCAAGATCATCACTTTATTTTTAGAGTGAGACAAAAGTTAGGCTGTTTAATTAACTAAAGAATCAACAGAAAAAACTATGTGACATACATGTCGACATTTTACTGCTTGGCCATATAACTGCGACTTTAACAGCTGAGAACAAATATTACGGCCTTTTGTCTCCTTTATAGTCATATCATGAAATCTCTTTCGCAATTCGGACATTTCCCTCTAATTTTCTACTGCAGCTGTTTAATGTTCGCTGTATGTCGCCTATATGGCCTAAATCCAACGCTTTTTTGTCATGCAAAAGACATTGATGCTTTTCTTAGCAACTTGTGTAGCAACACAAGATTGAGTATGGATAGTTCTAAAATGGTCCTTATTATTTGCGTTGATTTTCTCGTCAAAATATGCTCTGCGTGAACATCACTTGCTACTTCACTCACTTCACTTTACCAGCTACTTTCATTTCACAATCCAAACTAAACAACCAAGCGCGGGTAATTCGCGTTTACAATCCATACAGAGGTTACAGAAAAAAGCGGAACTCTTTAGGTTTGTGAGTGATTGTAAGGGAGCAGTCATTTTTAATTCTGGGTACAGGGGTGGAAAAGTTTTTGGAGGGGCATGAAATTTTTTTTCCTTTGTTTTATTGGGTTATCAAATATTATTTGCTAAGCCAAATGTTGGGATATCACATTTTTTAAAAACATTCATACCATAAACATAATGTATACGTTAATTGTATAATGTTATCCTTTTCTTATGAGTGTATAAGAGACGATGTTTGAACAGACTTAGTAAATGCTCTTTGTTTCTTTACTTCCCTTACTTTTCCAGCTTACTTTTTTTACATCCATTTGGCATCTTTGGTATTTTCCAGCTCTTGATCCAAATCCAAAATCAATCAGTGGTTCAATAATGCCCACAGCTTCAGCAGCAAAACACCATTTTCTTTCAAATTTGTTAATCGTCTAATATGGGATATTGCAGCTTTTGCAAAATTTTCTTCTGATAAATGTTCTGTCATCGTCACAATTTCAAAATTTCCTTTTCCCAACTTTTTGAGACAACCTCTCACCATTGCAACAAATCATATGGAGAACTCAACATAATATATTTATATATATAATATACTTATAAGTAAAAAGAATATGGATGCATGACATGATTAGCAATATCATGGGGTATGAAATCTTTTAAAAATGGGGTTTCAAATATTATTAGATATAGTGAATGGGGCAAGAAAACTTTTCCATTCGTCTCAAAAATTCTTCCACCCCTGTATTCTTCCATTATAAAATTATGATAATAATAATTATTTATTATTTATAATAAAATTCTTCCATTATAAATGACAGCTGCCTAAGAGGTAGTAAACATAGCACTGAAGTGCAATATCTTTCGCTTAGACAGCGAGATCTTGGGCCTTTACTATTTAATATACTATTTAATGTATTTATAAATTATATTTTCGTGTTTGTTAGATGGACTAACATCTGTAACTATGCTAATGATGCAACTATCTTTGCATGCCATTCAGCTCTTGAAACTATTGTTAGACAATTAGAAACTGACTGTACCGTACCTTGGTTGCACGATGGTTTTCTGACAATTAGTTGAAACTATGACAAGTGCCACCCTATGATATTTGGTGATAAATGCTCCAAAGCAACAGTTACAATTAGAATCTGACAATCGATGAAAGTGATTATGAAAAACTGATAGGCATAACTTTTGGTAAGAAACTAAGCTTCAGAAAGCATGTTGAAGATTTGTGCAAAAAGGCCAATCAAAAGCCCCACACACTTGCTCGCTTGTCCGCCTATATCGATCCTATCAAATGGAAATTTTAATGAACTCTTTCATTCAGTTACAGATTAACTATTGTCCCCTTTTAGGATGGATGTTCCATGATAGGATGTTAAATTCGAAGTCAAATCTCGTCCGAGAAAGAGCATTGCGACTGGTATTTAAAGCAGGGGTGTCGTGGAAAGGGGCTCAGGGGGGCTTAGCCCCCCTTCTTAAAATTTTGGATATTTTAGGGGGGCTCAGTCCCCCTTTAAAGAATCCATCCTTTTTCTACATATCACATAACAAGACATGGCTACAAAAGGAGTACTTTTAGTCATAGCATCTTTTTCACAGTACTAGCCAGTAGGATTCATATTCCCTGAGGATTGGCAGCTATGAAAAGGGCGTGACCAAGAAAAGTTGCATTCATAAAGGGTGTGGTCCAAGATTTCTTCATGAACAGCCCCCCTTCTTACGATTTTAGGACGACACCACTGATCTAAAGGTAGTGAAACAGAGTTTGAAAAGCTGATGAAAATATCTTTAAGGTAGCAGATACCCATTAGACAACTTTTTTACAATGAAGTCATGTATATAACAACCTATATATAATTTGAAAGGTAATCAAAAGTGCTGCATGAAAATATGAATATTTTGCAAATTTGCCAATTAGTTACGCATGATTGGTCATAAATTGTTAGAGGAGCTGTGCTATTTCTAACAAGGATATCTTTGTCCATGCATCAGGTATCAAGCTCTAATTTGGAAGGAATAGACATAACTGTGTGGTTAATGTGCTGAACCAAGAATTTTGCAAAATTTAGTAATAATTTTTTAGTTATTCACTTCTATTTGTAGGACCAAAAATTTGGGTGTGGTCATTAGCATTCAAAGTCATATTTTTCTCTTCAGGTTCTTTATGATGCCCATTTTATTGGTTCAGCACACCTAGCAATAGGTCCTTATTTAGCATGCCAAATTTCAAAGCTCTAAGTTATTCAGATTTTTTGCAATCCTTGTTGAAAAATCAAGAATATTCATAAAAATTGATTTTCCGCAAAATGCAATGAAAGTCTAATTTATGTTCACTAACAGACAAAATGACTTAATGTGCCCCTGGATCATAGGCCTTTCCTTCCCATTCACTCTGAGAATCATGAAACCCTTTCCTAAGAGCCTTAAGCTTTTTTCTCCTTTTTTTTGAAGCCTCTTTTGATTTATACTCCATATTCTTTATTCGGCTTTTGTCAACTTTGCATGAAGCCAGTTTGGTGAATGCCCCAGGATCAATATTTAACTTTTGCAGAACTCTCAGAATTCCACTAGATCCATCATTAAAGTATAGAACTGCAGATGCAGTGGCAATCTCAACAATGCTTCTTGATGCAAAATTTGTTTTGGGGCATCTACTCCATATTAACTTATTGAGGGCCTCAGCATTTTGTGTCTGGCCATGAAGGCATTTTCTCAGTAGCTCATCACTAGCAAGATCCTTAAATACTGGAAAGAGATGTTCCTTTATAGCCAATGGTATATCTGTTTTATCTCTATAGGTGCTCTTCCCAGTAATTTGTTCTGCTTGATACTTGCACCAGCTGTCTTCACTTCTGGGGCAACATTTGTGTCTATCTTCTTCATTATCATTTTCTATCATATGAAAAAAAATTGCCCATACAGCCTTCTTCATTGCATAAAGGTTATCAATGTTCTGCCTGATTGCAAGACCATAATAGTTTTGCATTCTGTTGATAATCTTTTCTGTAAGTCTTCCTTGGCCAGAAATTGTTTTCCCATCTGACAATTTTGTACCCTTTAATGTTTTCCGCAAGTTTCTAAGTCTTGTGCCCATTCTCTTTTGAATATGGCCAACACACTCCATCTTTTTAATCTCAATATCACCATAAGGAGCTGCTTTAACAACACTTGCATAAGAGCTACTGTCACCATCTCCTATGTATCCAGTGTAGCGCAAATTGTGAAAATCTACAGATCTGTTGTAAATCTCTATTGCCCCATATGCCTCCATTGTACCAGATGACCCAAAGTGGTTTATTGGGCATTTATGACTAGCTTTCCAAATATCATATTGGTCAGTCCCTTCCATTGTGGACCACCTTTCACATGCTTTACAAGACTTAGTAACCACTTGATAATCTATGCACTTTCCACAGTCTCTTGAAATTGTTGTCACAATGCCATTTAGTGAAGAGTAACCACGTTTTTGCCATGTGCCATCAATGGAAACTTGGCAGTGTAGTGGGTTCTCTTCACTTCCATTTCCTAAGAGAGCTTTTGTCTCATTTGCTGCAGTTTTCAAACTATCTATTGCAGCATCAGTGAATCTATCCCACAGATTTGCCACTGTCTTATTATATGCAGATTTTGACATTGGTGGAGGCATATTTAGGCACCTACAAAATGTTTTCATAGACCCTAATCCCTGGCCTATTTCTCTAAATGCAATCAACATTCTTAAATTGACTTCATATGGTTTCTGACCAGGTGTACCTTGCTCAATCACTTTTGATGTTAGAAGATCTTCGGACCAATGGCATAATTTGCAAAATATTTTTATTTTGTAGCAAAACCCCATTTTGAAACCCAACTGGTTTTCCACTTCCAAACTAGATTTTGTACAACTAGGACAGGCTCCAAAAAGAGATACAAGCTGTTGCAAAAAGGTCATGTTTACAACGATAAACGATTCATCAGATGTAGGTACATCTTCGATCAGTCCCTCATCCAAGCGAATTTTTTTCGAAGATGCACATGGTCGCTCATCAAAGATTGGCCTAGGCCTACATTTCGGGGTTTCACTTTCACTCACTGAACCTACAACTTCTTTTTCTGGTTCTTCAGAAAATTGATTCGATTGGAACTTTCTCTTCTTCACTCTTGATTTTATGTACCTTTTCTTACTTCCCATTTTAACTGTAGCAACAAAACACAGTACCCTACGAAGACATGTACGTAAACCTCAGTAATAAGTAGGAAGGCATTGACAAACTATGCTATTCTGTCTCGCTTTCAGCAGTAATCAGGAGGAGGCAATCGCAATATGGTTTCAAGGAGCACTTCAAAGCAAACAGTACAACTGGTCTTTAGAAAATACACATTTCTCACCAAACAGAAAGGGTAAATGATAATCCAACCTGTTGCTAAGGGCGTTTCTAAGGAAAATTTTTAACAGTACAACTTGAATATCCCCAGATTTAATGCGTTCATTGCGGCCAATTAAGAAAGCAAGTATGGAAATATAGAGTACATATATTTTAGAACATATTTCTTTGAAAATCAAAAATTTGGAAATATGACCAAAAAATATTATTGTAATGGGTATCTGCTACCTTAACCACTTATCAGCATAATCTGCATAATCAGCATAATGATGTAAATATACAAAACGAAACATAACTTGACTCCAACTTTTATGACGGACGTTTATACAGAGAGAAATAATCAGTACAACTTGAGAAGTGAAAATCATTTGCAACTGCCTCCGGCAGAAACAATATCATACAGAATCTAAAATATTCAATACAGAGGTTGCCTTCAGTGGTCCAAAAACCAAAAGAAATCAAAGATTCCAAAACTCTATCTGAATTCAAACGGAAAATAGAACTATGGAGAGGAAATTCTTGCGTCTGCAGATTATTGAAAATTTTTGTCAAAAAGTTAGGGTTTTTATGGTTATCTTTTATTCTTTATCTTTCAAAATTGTAAATTAGTTTGTTGGCGTTAATTAGCTCTTAGCTAAAATTGTATGCTGCCAACTGTAAATACATTGCTAATAATAATTTTTTTTTTTTTTTTTTTTTTTTTAAACTTTCATATGTATATATCTGTTACTTACAATAATACACCTCGCATATAATTGGTAGTGTACCATTGGCTAGTTTGTACTAAGCACATGAAAAATAATAACAATAATAATTGACATGTAACATAACTCAAAGGTATAATAGCAGGAAAAGGAAGTGAATGTTCAGAAGGTCAGGAGTTCAGGGTTGTTCCATGATTTATTTCTTTGGCAGAAGATGTAATACGTTGACCTAATGGCAATATTAATTGTTTTCATAATAATTCTTCGCTGTGTAACTTTGTCAAAACTCAGATCTTGGAGTAGAGAAAGAAAGGAATCACAGGAGGCGCCCATAACGCCGAGAGCACCCATGGAGACATTGATAAAAATGACTTTATTATAGGAAGAGGACAGGTCTTGAAGTAGTGGAGTATACTTATTGGCTTTCCTTACGCTATTAGCCTGAATATTTGTCTCGAAACCCAGTGTGAGTTCAAGAATGTAGAGCACTTTCTTGCCTGTGAGCAAAAGAAGATCAGGACGAAGGGAGTCGCCAGTTATCAAAGATGGGGACATAAAAGAGGGCAAATCGGCATATACTGAGATTTGGTTTAGAGATGAAAATGTATTAGCAAGGAAAAGAAGGACAGAGTTGTGGCGCCAAGTATATCTGCCATTCTCGAGGTAGCAATTACAACTTGATACCACGTGCTGCAGAGTTTCTGATTGAAGGCAGAATGAACATGCTGATGACTGAGAAATGGACCATTTGCAAAGATTTTTCCGAGTAGGTAAAGTGTTGTTGAGATATTTTATAGAAAAATTAAAGATATTTCTCGGCATGTTTTGTTGAACAATTGACCAAATGCTTGCTGTTCTTTGACATGAATATTTCAGAATAGAGGAGATAACCAAGCCTTGAGAAAGGAGTGTATTTTTATGCGATCTTCATGCTCGTGCTGTACAGCCTTCAAAACTTGTTTAGTATTCTGGAACTGGTCATACTGAAGATTAGTGCCATAGCTTGTATCCGCCCAAAGTGATTTGATGTCGGGATTTGGTGAGGACTTCAAGGCATTTCGTATAATAGTTTGGCACTCAATAAACTTTGCTGAAGGGAGGATAAGATTTATGCCGTATCTAGATAATAATAATAATAATAATAATAATTAAGGGTTGGGCCTACCGCACACGGAACGATTTTTGTCGCCAGCAACAAGAACTGTAGTACTTGAAGACAAAATCACAATCGTTGGAGACAAAAATCGCCCGTGTGCGGTAGTCAAAAACAAGAGATTCTTGTCGCCAGAGACTGATTTGAAATGTCAAACATGTTTGATTTAAAAATCTGTCGCTGATGACAAAAATATCTTTCTTTGACTACCGTACATCGGTGACTTTTATCGCCAGCGATTGTGGTTTTTGTCTTCATGCACTGCAATTTTTATTGTTGGCAACAAAAATTGCCCCTTGTGCTGCAGGCTTTACAAATTTACCACACCGCATTCGGCGATAGAATATAAAAGCAATGCCAAAAAGTCAAAACGACAGCAATTTGTGTGTCTAATCCAAGGACAGAGGATGCCTGGCAGTGTTTGCAATATTTTAAAGACTTGTCATTTGACTGTCAGCAGCAAGTCATGACATGGGTGAAATTTTTATTTACGTATAAACAAATCCTCAGTGCTGAAATACTCTCAATTTTCTGTGATTCACTTCATACTTTAAACAAAAGTCTAAGAAACCAAACACCAAAATAAAATACCATAATTTCTCTTTTACACTCCCCAATTAATCAAGCCCCCCTCTGCAATAAGTCCACCTTTGCAGAAGTATGAATTGATGAGGCCCCCTCTCTATTAAGCCCCCTTAAAATCTGATTAAGCCCCCTTAAAATCTGAATAATCCCAAACATAAGTTATGTTCATAACATGCATAAACTTTGTGGTATTCATGACATTCAATTGTTGAGCAATGAGCCAAATCAAAATCAAGTTCAAACATCTATGTGCTGTAGACAAAAATGATAATAACTGACGAAGATAAAAATGTTAGTGGTGAAGATTCCTGACTTATATATTATACTGCCATAGAAAATCTGTTTATATTTCAAAAATTTATTAAGCCCCCCTCTCAATTAAGCCCCACTTTCTGATAAGCCTCCCTTTAGAGTACTTGAAAGCAATAAGTCCCCAGGGAGCTTAATAGAGAATTTATGGTAAGTTAATCCACAATCTTAATAATCATATGTAAGATGTAAGCCTATCTGAGCTTTTATATGATGGATAGTTAGCTGAAAAGACAGGATTGAACATCTTAAGATGAAGATGCCATGTGTGCATTGTATACAAATGATACAATACAGCAATATGTGAATAAAAAAGGAAATGAAATAGATATTAGTTAGATGTTTCAACTGCTATTAGTTAACTGGATTTGTACACCTCAAACCATGCAGCTACTCAATAATTCAACCTGATCATTTCTTATGCAGTGCTCAGTTATATATATTGCTATCTGAGCAATGGCACTCAAGTGGAAATTTTGTTAAGTCTACATCCATGAGTTTCAATCTACTCCTGGTATCCAGTTCTTGCAAGTAACATCTATATTGCAAAAAGGTAATAAAATGAGAAGTCCTCCCAAGATTAAACCTTGTGAATATGATTAGAGATTGGCTGACCAAAATGCATAATAAAATTTCAATATTTTTAAAGCATAGCCTTGTGATCTGCAAAAATACTAACTTACAACACCAATTGCATACATTATTCAACAACTCACTGATACCATATTAATAACAAAATCATGAACACTATAAACTATATATTTTAAAAATTTCATGTACATAAATCAATATGCAAATCATATTAGAGCAATATAATGCTACAAATGACATCCTATTGGCAACATTTCCTGGTTTCTTTGTTATCTGTTGCATCTAAAACAATACGAAATCCTTTATTAGGTTCCATTTGCCCAACATGTGACTTCTTTAATATTTTTGCGATGCTTCTGAACATATCTGTAAAACCATCTTCTGTTTTTGCAGAAATATAGAAAGCATTATCAAATGGAATTGAATGTTTTTCACAAAATCCAGCAATAGTTGATTCTTTCACTTCCCTTTCATACTCATTCACATCAATTTTATTCCCTACTAGAAAATAAGTAGCATCTTTAGAATATCTTGCAGCATTCTCCTTCCAGCTTGGCAGTGTTCCAAGTGACGATACATCATTGATAGCATATGTTAACAAAACACCATGAGCTCCCTTATAATGATTTGATGTCAATGTCCCAGCTCTTTCCATACCCCCAGTATCCCATAGGCAAATCTAGAAGAAAAAATCAGTGTTTGTCACATTGCAAATTAAAATGTTTAGCTTAAATTCAAGAGTTTTCAACAATCCCAATAGATATATCATAGATCTGTCAAATATTCCTCCAAATTAATAAGAAAAATGTGCATTGGTAATCTATCATAATTTTCTTACAAGAATATAACAATTCTAACAAATAATAAAATACAAACTTTCAGTTTATTTGACATTTAGATGAAATCATCGACATCATTTACTCATTTTTAGAAACAAGTAGGTGATGCATGTCATAGAAAATACGCCTTGGCATGGCAGGACATCCACTACTCCTGTAAGGCAAGGCTTGCTGAAAGGACACATGATATGGTTCAAATAAGCTGAACATTGAAGAGCTGGATTCCATAGCAAACTGACCAAGGTAATCTGACATTTTGAATATATACAAAATACAGACAGAATAATCTACAAGAATTTAAACTGCACCAGAATGATGACATCACAAACTTGGGGGTAATGCGGCCAATCAACTCAACGGCACTAGTCATGCTCTAAGATAAAATCTATCAATCATTACATTATGCTAAACGCGTTCACCAAGAAACCTGGTGCTGATTTTATTAACGGTTGTACCAAAAAAGGTCCACAAGGAAGTGGCATCGTGATTCACCGTAACATAAGTGATCCATCAGTTCCTGGAACGCAGCCCAACTCAAAACGTGCACATTATGCTACGCTGGGGCAAGAAATGCAAAAACGTCACTCCATTACTTGAAAAATGGGAGGCAGGGAACTAGATAGTGAACGAATTAAACCTGAACTAAAGGAGAATAATTCCAAAGAAAAAGCTGAAGTATTTGTCCCCAAATGCTAGGGGATAGTTGGAACATGATTCTATAAGAAATACTGCTAGTACTTAACCACAAGTAACCAAACAAGATGCAATCACCCCCACTGTCTCTAAATCAAACTATCGCCCTGCTGTTGTAGCAAGTTATCTCCCCCAAAAGCCGATCTAAGATTGGATCGATAAGGATCACAGCAAAGACATTTTACGCACAGGAACCTGAGTTTGTTGTACTCCGATGTATATCAAGATTAACGACGTTGTAGGTGAAAACAAATTGTGCAAAGATGTTATTGGCGTACGAAATTTGAACCACTGGTGCAGATCTGTGGCGTAAAGTTTCCTATCCAGAACAGCCCCAATATAGGCCCTTTTTCCATATCTATCGTTGAACTTGAACTTAGTGATATGTCTCGTAACTTACAGACACTTTCTCCTTGCCAGTATCAATCACTTTTGTTGCATGATCCATACCCTTTGTTCCATCATAATTGTCATGAAAAATTCCATCTCTAAAGCGCATGAAAATCGACGATTTCCCAACGTCCAGTTCCCCAACAAGCACGACCTTGTATACTGCTTCCGCCATATCTCACACTAATCACACGGTAGGAGAGTTGCATGGTTTTGAGTCTGCAGTTTATGATCATTATTATTATTATTATCAACGTGACAACCAGTTGTACAGTGCCTACTTTAACGAAGTTTTCGAAAATTTCCTCTGCGCAAAGTAAATTACCGAAGAATATTTTCAACTTTTCTATACGATACCTTAGCAACACACTGGCGAATCGTGTAAATCTTTACATATGGAAACTCTCTCAGTCATCTGATTGCTCTTTCTGTCTCTTCTTCATTTTGTACCTGGCTGTAAGTCGTACCTTAAAGATGGCCGTTACACATGGAGGCATGACTCAGCAATACGCTCTATCGCTTCCGTCTACATCTGTATCTACCATGTACTGTCTACCTTCTAAACGAAGATTCTGGCAGGGTGACAGGCCAGAGTGGAAAGCCGGTAATACGTTGGAAATTGAGCAAGAACGTGGTAAATCACCAACCATTATGAAGATGTTTGTAAAACTACAAACTGTTGAAGTACTACATAGTTTCCACTCTTGATGTCACAGCTAAAAGAGAACATGCTTACGATAATAACAAAAAAAATAAATTAATTAAAAATTTATTCTTTTTCACCAGAATTTTGATGATTTTACTGTTTTACTTGGAAGTCCTGTAAACAATATATAATTAAAAAAGATATGAATATAAAGCTCTTAAATATGCCTAGATTAACGGCATTCGTGGAAAAGTACTGCAGTCCACCACGCTTTACCTTTTTAAAGCATTCGAAATTTTGACTTATGATAACGTCTGATGGAAAGAGGTTCCATTCCTGTTGCAATGTGTCAGTAGTTCCTCCTTGTTGATTTGCCTGGATTTCTTTCCCCGTGTGTTGTAGCAGGAGCTGCGCCCCGATATACTTCTTTCCATTGATGAGACTACCCTCTATATCACTGAGCTGAGTTTAGGGTTTGAAATCAACTTGAATATCAACGCAGAAAGGAAACATGGAAAGTACCTTCAGCTGACCCGTGATTTATCATCAGAACGTAATGACGCTAAGTTTATCAACCCACATGAGCCTTTTACTGATAAATGTAAGAAATTAGGTTTTGAAAAGCACCACTCACACTTCACGGTAACAAAACTAACAGCTATTATCATCCAATCAACATACTATATATTCTGCATGTGTAACAAGCCTTGGACTAACCCTGACTAGCTAACATACTAATCACTTGCAATAACCTTGTATAATCATCTACTAATAAACTCCTTTAATTAATCATTTCTTTTTTAAGCATGATTTATTTTTATTGTTAGTATTTTTATTATTTTCAATGCATGCACAAAGTTTGACAAATACAAGCTACCTAATAGTAGTGAGCTTTATATTTGTATATTGAATATTATGTCAGACATCAGAAGTTTAAAAAAAGAATCAGTCGCCTAATTGCTCCTTGTCTCCAATCAGAAACATTGTGTTTACATAATGTTGTATCTAGCTGCAAGTCATCATATCTGGATGAAGGTAGTTACACTAAAAGACATAACTGTGCTCTTCTTTTCCTCGCTAACACATTCTCCTCATTACACATTGTACAGTTTATGATGATCTTCCCTCATTTCTATCTCCATGCTTCATTACTGGTGAATCTTTCGTCCTGATCCTCTTCTACTTGCATACATAAATATTCTTTACATCCTTAAGCCTTCAGGAGGTTTTGAACCACCATACAATGTCAGGCTTGCATTCACACTAAGAGCGAATAATGTAGCAAGGTAATTAAATGGTAAAACGTTTTGAAGTGGCCGCCCTGGTATGAAGCCACTACGTCTATCAAATTGTATAGTGATTTTGCAAATTCGCTCTTAGTGTGAATTGCGCCTTCTATCTAATGGCCACTGGGTATGACATTGATATTGCACCCAGTGGTATCGTTTTGTTCTTGTATTAGTAGTGTTGTATTGTATCAAGAAAGTGCATAGAAAAAAAAAACAAAAACCACCATACAAAATAATAGTGACCATAAGGCTGCCAAATATAGTTCCTTGATGAACGACCTCTCTCTCTTTCAGTGAAGTCAAGTTTGTCAATCTTTCTATGGGTGCTATTGGAGCTATCGGTTCTTCCTGGAATTCTCTTTTATCGTTGCAAAACCATTTACATTTTGATAAGTTAATTCAAAAGAGAATCACCAGGAAAGCTATATCTCCATTAGAACTAGTTACTATATCTTCTGTCGTCCAAATATGCCTTGGACTAGTCCAGAACTTTTAACAATTTAAAATTTCTCCATTCTTTTTATCTGTTTACTTTCATAGTTTCTGGTTCTAAATTATGATACACTTTTGTATGCTCTATACTAGCAAGACAATTATACACTGCCATGTACCCTGTGAGGTTTATTACTGTAATTAGCTTTATATGCACAACGAGAAGTTTAAGAAAAACTTCTTTTCGATCTTTTTCATCTTTTTGAGTTCCTTTATAATCTGTATAAGTGATATCGTTTTTCTTACTTTACGTATTACTCCGCTATTCCCTAGCCAACATAGTAAGCCAGCCAAATACAAAATATATTACGGAGATATTGTATATGTACATTTATATCATATTCATGAATTTTACTCAAAAATTTAGAGAAGTTAAAATAACAACCATAGTTACAACAATTAATATCGATGGTTCCCTCTCTGAACCTCATTCTGTCAACTCTGGTGTACCTCAAGGCTCTGTCATCTCGCCTATTTTATTCATTTTCCAGTATTTACTCTTTCGCTGACGATACTTATCCAAGTTCATCTTTTCATCTAATCCATAACATCTTTCCTACTGCAATGTTTCATCCTATCGTAACACCTCAGCTTCACTTCTCACAAATGACTTGTCAACCATAGAGATGTGGGGTAATGATAACCGTGCTAAGTTTAAACAAGGAAAGACGACACAGGTTGTTATTTCACGTAAATGTCATCAAGATATCCCCCTGTATTCATGAGTGGCCATGAACTGGACATTTCATCTTCTTTCACTCAGCTTGGCCTTTCATCTAATCTTTCTTGGAAAACCCACATCCACTCCATTGCGAAACATGCATCTCAAAAACTTAGCTTCCTCTCTAGAGCACGAGGCTTTTTCTCCACTTCTCAGCTGCTGAATATATACAAATCTCAGATTCGTCCTTCTCTGGAGTACTGCTCCCATGTTTGGGGTGGTGCTCCCAGATCTTCTCTACATCTTCTTGACAAAGTCAAGTCCGAAGCCATCCGTCTCATAAATAATCCAAGTCTCACCAAATCTCTTTAATCTCTCTCTCATCGTCGTCTGGTTGCAGATCTGTCCATTTCCTATCGATTTTTTCATGGACATTGCTCACTGGAAATCACGAATATTATTCCTGATGCCCTGAGACATGTTCGACCCACCAGAAGTTCTACTCAATCACACCCTTTCCAAGTCATACCATCCAATCCACGAACTCTTTCCCACAAATCTTCTTTCATTCCAAGAACCTGTCAACTTTGGAACACCTTACCTTCCACTTCCTTTCCTGAATACTATAACTTATCTTGCTTCAAATCTAACATCAACAGACTGGATCTCATCTCCCTATCTACTTAACTTTCCTTTCTCTTTCTTCCTTAGTCAGGGCTTTGCTATAGGCTCTATTGGCCTTTCTCTGACATTACTCACTAAAAAAAAAAATTAAAAATGACAGTAAAAAAACAAAAGTAAAGCATTCCTCCTTTCCAGTGATACCACTCGTACCACAAGTCAGCCTGCAAAACATTTATCTAAAAAGCAAAGGACAGGACACTGTGATCAAAACTAGTCAATCAAGCAGTTCAATCGAACTAGGAAGATTCATGAAATGAGTAAAACATGACAGCCCTGATAATGTAGGAGGGGGGCAAAACCGAACAAAGGCCTA